>JAXIVJ010014414.1:0-34460 GCA_036785665.1 Chirona hameri | reverse complement strand
CCCCCATCTGGCCGCTCGCCCCCCCCCCCCCCCCCCCACCTGGCCGCTCCTCCCCGTGCTCCGCAGGTCGCTCCTCCCCCACCTGACCGATCCTCCCCAACCTGACCGATCCTCCCCCACCTGACCGCTCCTCCCCACCTGACCGCTCCTCCCCCACCTGACCGCTCCTCCCCACCTGACCGCTCCTCCCCCAACTGACCGCTCCTCCCCCACCTGACCGATCCTCCCCCACCTGACCGATCCTCTCCCACGTGACCGATCCTCCCCTCATCTGACCGCTCCTCCCCCACCTGACCGCTCCTCCCCCACCTGGCCGCTCCTATCCCACCTGACCGCTCCTCCCCCACCTGACCGTTCCTCCCCCACCTGCCGCTCATATCCCACCTGACCGCTCCTCCCCCACCCTGACCCTCCCCCCACCTGACCGCTCCATCCCACCTGACCGCTCCTATCCCACCTGACCGCTCCTCCCCCACCTGACTGCTCCTCCCCCACCTGACCGCTCCTCCCCCACCCTGACCGCTCCTCCCCCACCTGACCGCTCCTCCCCCACCTGACCTCCTCCCCCCACCTGACCGCTCCTCCCTCACCTGACCGCTCCTCCCCCCACCTGACCGATCCTCCCCCACCTGCCGCTCCTCCCCGTGCTCCGCAGACCGCTCCTCCCCACCTGACCGCTCCTCCCCCACCTGACCGCTCCCCCCCACCTGACCGCTCCTCCCCCACCTGACCCGCTCCTCCCCCACCTGACCGCTCCTCCCCATCTGACCAATCCTCCCCCACCTGACCGATCCTCCCCCACCTGACCCTCCTCCCCACCTGACCGATCCCTCCCACCTGACCGATCCTCCCCCACCTGACCGCTCCTCCCCCACCTGACCGCTCCTCCCCACCTGACCGCTCCTTCCCCCACCTGACCGCTCCTCCCCCACCTGACCGCTCCTCCCCCACCTACCGCTCCTCCCCCACCTACCCCCCCCCCCCCCCCCACCTGACCGCTCTATCCCACCTGACCGCTCCTCCCCACCTGACCGCCCCCCCCCCCCCCCACCTGACCGCTCCTCCCCCACCTGACCGCTCCTCCCCCACCTGACCGCTCCTCCCCCACCTGACCGCTCCTCCCCACCTGATCCCCCCCCCCCCACCTGACCGCTCCTATCCCACCTGACCGCTCCTCCCCCACCTGACCCCCCCCCCCCACACACACACCTGACCCCCCCCCCCCCCCCCACCTGACCGCTCCTCCCCCACCTGACCGCTCCTCCCCACCTGACCGCTCCACCCCACCTGACCCCCCCACCCCCCACCTGACCGCTCCTCCCCACCTGACCGCTCCTCCCCACCCCCACCTGCCCGCTCATCCCCCACCTGACCCCCCCCCCCCCACCTGACCGCTCCTATCCCACCTGACCGCTCCTCCCCCACCTGACCGCTCCTCCCCACCTGACCGCTCCTCCCCACCTGACCGCTCCTCCCACACCTGACCGCTCCTCCCCCACCTGGCCGCTCCTCCCCCACCTGACCGATCCTCCCCCACCTGACCGCTCCTCCCCCACCTGACCGCTCCTTCCCGTGCTCCGCAGGCCGCTCCTCCCCCACCTGACCGCTCCTCCCCCACCTGCCCGCTCTTCCCCCACCTGACCGCTCCTCCCCGTGCTCCGCAGGCCGCTCCTCCCCCACCTGACCGATCCTCCCCCACCTGACCGCTCCTCCCTCACCTGACCGCTCCTCCCCCACCTGACCGCTCCTCCCCCACCTGACCGCTTCTCCCCCACCTGACCGATCCTCCCCCACCTGACCGCTCCTCCCCCACCTGACCGCTCCTCACCCACCTGACCGCTCCTCCCCACCTGACCGCTCCTCCCCCACCTGACCGCTCCTCCCCCACCTGACCACTCCCCCCCCACCTGACCGCTCCTCCCCCACCTGACCGCGCCTCCCTCACCTGACCGATCCTCCCCCACCTGGCCGCTCGCCCCCCCCCCCCACCTGGCCGCTCGCCCCCCCCCCCCCCCCAGGCCGCTCCTCCCCGTGCTGCGCAGGCCGCTCCTCCCCCACCTGACCGATCCTCCCCCACCTGACCGATCCTCCCCCACCTGACCGATCCTCCCCCACCTGACCGATCCTCCCCACCTCACCGATCCTCCCCCACCTGACCGCTCCTCCCCCACCTGACGCTCCTCCCCCACCTGACCGCTCCTTCCCCACCTGACCGCTCCTCCCCCAACTGACCGCTCCTCCCCCACCTGACCGATCCTCCCCCACCTGACCGCTCCTCCCCCACCTGACCGCTCCTCCCCCACCTGACCGCTCCTCCCCCACCTGGCCGCTCCTATCCCACCTGACCGATCCTCCCCCACCTGACCGCTCCTCCCCCACCTGACCGCTCCTCCCCCACCTGACCGCTCCTCCCTCGTGCTCCGCAGGCCGCTCCTCCCCCACCTGACCGCTCCTCCCCACCTGACCGCTCCTCCCCCACCTGACCGCTCTTCCCCCACCTTGCCGCTCCTCCCCCGTGCTCCGCAGGCCGCTCCTCCCCCACCTGACCGATCCTCTCCCACCTGACCGATCCTCCCCCACCTGAACGCTCCTCCCTCACCTGACCGCTCCTCCCCCACCTGACCGCTCCTCCCCCACCTGACCGCTTCTCCCCCACCTGACCGATCCTCCCCCACCTGACCGCTCCTCCCCCACCTGACCGCTCCTCACCCACCTGACCGCTCCTCCCCCACCTGACCACTCCCCCCCCCCCCCCCTGACCGCTCCTCCCCCACCTGACCGCGCCTCCCTCACCTGACCGATCCTCCCCCACCTGGCCGCTCCCCCCCCCCCCCCACCTGGCCGCTCCTCCCTGTGCTCCGCAGGCCGCTCCTCCCCCACCTGACCGATCCTCCCCCACCTGACCGATCCTCCCCCATCTGACCGATCCTCCCCCACCTGACCGCTCCTCCCCCACCTGACCGCTCCTCCCCCACCTGACCGCTCCTTCCCCACCTGACCGCTCCTCCCCCAACTGACCGCTCCTCCCCCACCTGACCGATCCTCCCCCACCTGACCGCTCCTCACCCACCTGACCGCTCCTCCCCATCTGACCGCTCCTCCCCCACCTGACCGCTCCTCCCCCACCTGGCCGCTCCTATCCCACCTGACCGCTCCTCCCCCACCTGGCCGCTCATATCCCACCTGACCGCTCCTCCCCCACCTGACCGCTCCTCCCCCACCTGACCGCTCATCCCCCACCTGGCCGCTCCTATCCCACCTGACCGCTCCTATCCCACCTGACCGCTCCTCCCCCACCTGACCGCTCCTCCCCCACCTGCCCGCTCCTCCCCCCACCTGACCGCGCCTCCCTCACCTGACCGATCCTCCCCCACCTGCCCGCTCGTCCCCTCCCCCACCTGGCCGCTCCTCCCCGTGCTCCGCAGGCCGCTCCTCCCCACCTGACCGCTCCTCCCCACCTGACCGCTCCTCCCCACCTGACCGCTCCTCCCCCACCTGACCCCCCCCCCCCACCTGACCGCTCCTATCCCACCTGACCGCTCCTCCCCCACCTGACCGCTCCTCCCCCACCTGACCCCCCCCCCCCCCCACACCTGACCGCTCCTATCCCACCTGACCGCTCCCCCCCCCCCCCCCCCCCCACCCACCTGACCGCTCCTCCCCCACCTGACCGATCTTCCCCCACCTGACCGATCCTCCCCCCACCTGACCGCTCCTATCCCACCTGACCGCTCCTCCCCCACCTGACCGTTCCTCCCCACCTGACCCCCCCCCCCCCCACCCCACCTGCCCGCTCCTATCCCACCTGACCGCTCCTCCCCCACCTGACCGCTCCTCCCCCACCTGACCGCTCCTCCCCCACCTGACCCCCCACCTGACCGCTCCTCCCCCACCTGACCGCCCCCCCCCCCCCCCCCCACCTGACCGCTCCTCCCCCACCTGACCGATCCTCCCCACCTGACCCTCCCCCCCCCCCACCTGACCGCTCCTCCCCCACCTGACCGCTCCTCCCCCACCTGACCCCCCCCCCCCCACACCCTGACCGCTCCTATCCCACCTGACCGCTCCTATCCCACCTGACCGCTCCCCCCCCCCATCCACCTGACCGCTCCTCCCCCACCTGACCGATCTTCCCCCACCTGACCGATCCTCCCCCCACCTGACCGCTCCTATCCCACCTGACCGCTCCTCCCCCACCTGACCGCTCCTCCCCCACCTGATCGCTCCTCCCCCACCTGACCCCCCCCCCCCCCACCTGATCGCTCCTCCCCCACCTGACCCCCCCCCCCCCCCCCCACCTGACCGCTCCTATCCCACCTGACCGCTCCTCCCCCACCTGACCGCTCCTCCCCCACCTGACCCCCCACCTGACCGCTCCTCCCCCACCTGACCGCCCCCCCCCCCCACCACCTGACCGCTCCTCCCCCACCTGACACCCCCCCCCCCCCACCTGACCGCTCCTATCCCACCTGACCGCTCCTCCCCCACCTGACCGCTCCTCCCCCACCTGACCGCTCCTATCCCACCTGACCGCTCCTCCCCCACCTGACCGCTCCTCCCCCACCTGACCGCTCCCCCCCCCCCCTGACCGCTCCTCCCCCACCTGACCGCCCCCCCCCCCCCTGACCGCTCCTCCCCCACCTGACTGCTCCCCCCCTCCCCCTGACCGCTCCTCCCCCACCTGACCGCTCCTCCCCCACCTGACCGCTCCTCCCCCACCTGACCGCTCCTCCCCCACCTGACCGCTCCTCCCTCACCTGACCGCTCCTCCCCCACCTGACCGCTCCTCCCCCACCTGACCGCTCCCCCCCCCCCCCCATCCCACCCACCCACCTGACCGCTCCTCCCCGGTGCTCCGCAGGCCGTGTGTGCTGATATAGCGAGCCGGTCCCGTGTGGTGGCTACCATCCGCGACTACCTGCGAGTCGAGTACAGCGTCAAGAAGGGCGGCCAGCGGCCCTTCAACAAGGACACCATCAAGGGCTGCTGTGTGAAGGTGCCGCAGCAGACCAACTTCAGCGACTGCGGCGTCTACGTCCTGCAGTACGTCGAGAGCTTCTTCCAGGTGAGCGGATCCGGGGTACGGATCGTGTGGCGACCGGGGGCCGTGCTGGTGATATGGTGGACGTGCGGGTACGGATCGTGTGGCGACCGGGGGGCCGTGCTGGTGATATGGTGACGTGCGGGTACGGATCTTGTGGCGACCGGGGGCCGTGCTGGTGATATGGTGACGTGCGGGTACGGATCTTGTGGCGACCGGGGGCCGTGCTGGTGATATGGTGACGTGCTTTGCTCATCTGTAGAGGCATAGTGTGAGCAGCGTGTCGCGGGGAAGCGAGCGTTCTGCTCGTTCAAACAGCACAGCTTCCGTTGCGAGTGTACCTTTGACAGTAACGATCTGCACGATGCTACGAATTTATTACGTGACTGTGTACACTATAGTTTGTATGAGCAAGGCACATGAGTAACAATAATTATTCATTTTTCGGCTACTGCTTGCGTTTTCTTGGCTGAGGAAGTGGTTACATCTGGCAAGTATTGCTTCACTGCACTGCTATCCGACAGAGTATTGACATATGTTTAATGATTATTTTTCGGTACGATGGATTATGTGTGTTTCCATCGAGACTACGCCACCATCAAGTAATTACCGGTGCGCTCTCGCTCGCCTGGGACGTCGTCCCATTTGCCTTGAGTTGGCTGTGCCGGACTGGCTGACCTTGCTTGTGTTGTGTCTGTGTTTGGCAGAGTCCGATTCAGGACTTCCAGGTGCCGCTGTTGCCGCTGCCGCGCTGGTTCCCTGCGGAGCGGCCGCGCCACAAGCGGGAGCAGCTGGCGCGGCTGATCGAACGGCTGGCCCGCCGCCAGAACCCCGGAACACGCCGCCGCCCTGCCGCGCCTGCTGTTCAACTCGGCTATGGTGCTCCCCGGCCCGGCCGCCGCTGCCGAGCCCGCCGCCGGCCCCACCGCCGGCCCCGCCGCAGGCCCCACCGCCGGCCCCACCGTCGGCCGGGACGGCAAGGCTCGCGCGGTGCAGCTGGTGCCGAGTCCGGTGCCGCGGCAGCTGGTGGTGACGCGTTCGCCGGCCGGCGGCCCCCCCGCCACCTGGTGACCACCATCCCCAAGCCGGCGGCCGGCGTCCAGCGGCACGTGCCAGTACGTGGCCATCACCTCTGAGGGCGGCCAGCCGACCGCCAACCGACAGGTGCAGCTGCTCGCCATGCAGGCCAAGCCGGGCCGCGGCCGCGCCACCAACGCCCACCAAGCTGGCCATCCGGCCGGTCAAGCCGGGCTCGCCCGCACAGAGGCCGCTCGCGGTGGCGCCCCAAGCCGATCTCGCCGGCGCAGCGCCAGCTGGTCACCTCGCCGGCGCCCCGGCAGGTTTTATTGACGCAGAAACCGTCCTCTGATGCCATTTAAACCGGCGATTAAGGTGGTGGCGCAAAGGCCGGCCTCTTCCGTCGTCGGACAAGGGGCGACTGTCGCCAACTCGGGCATCGCCAGGACCGGCCGGTCAGACACGAGTGTCGCCTTCTGCGAAGCCAGCTTCGTCAGCGCCCCAGCAGGTTGGGGTCGCCGCGAACCCAGCTTCGACAGATCCCGAGCCAGTTGTGACCGATTCAAAGCCAGTTCCGCCGGAGTCCAGACAGGAGGTGGCGGCTCCGAAATCGGCTGTGGTGACACAGAAGCAGGCTGCTGTGGAGAGGCTGCCGTCTCCGGTGCCGAATCAGACTCCAGCCAGCCGCGCAAAACCGGTGTCGGTGGCCGGCGCTCAGGCGTGGTCTGTTGCCTCCCCTGTGGTCACTGCCCGGCCCCCGCTGCGGCCGGCGCCGACCGCGTCCGGCGCTGGAGCCCCGCCGCGTCCGGCAGCGGCCGAGCCACGCACAGAGACGGCCCCAAAACAAAACAGAGCCGCCGCTGCCTGCCCGGCCACTGGCGCTCGGCCGGACTGCCCGGCTGTGCGAGCCGCGTCTGCCGCGTCTGCCGCGTCTGCCGCGTCTGCCGCGTCTGCCGCGTCTGCCGGCTCCGGCCCGCTGACCTCGGCAGCCGGGAGCTGCGCCGGCGGCTCGCTGGCCGCCTTGGCCGACTCGTACGCCTCCGACTCGGACGAGCCTGCCGAGTCGGAACAGCCGGCCATCGGCGGCGACGGTGGCGACGGCGACGCGGACAGTCCGGCCCGTGTGTCACGCCGTGGTAAGCCGCCGCGCGACTATGCGCTCATGGTGGGCTGCAAGCGCAAACGGCCGCCGACCACGTCCGGCGGCGCGCCCAAACCGCCCAAGACGCCGCGGAAGAGTTGATGAGACGCGCCCGGCCGGCGTGCGCTCAGCTGTGGGGGCGGCGGATTGGGGGAACGCAGGGTTCGGAGTCGCGTCCGCGTGTGACAGCGCGGGAGCTCGGAGAGAGCGTTGTTATGGTTTCAGCGACACAAATGCCAGTGTTGACGCGCCCGGCGGGCTGTTTTCTGTCTGTCGGCCGCCGGGCTCTCGGAGGCAGGCCGCACACTATCGTGTAGCTGAAGCTGAAGCGGTGTGATCTGAGAGCGCTGGAGGCTAGTATTTATGTCGCGCGCGCGCAGCCGGGCCGGACGCCGGCTGGCTGTGACGTCACTCTGGGAACAAGCCGGGCGCCGCGCCGCCCTGCTGTGTGGTGACCGCGTGGCGGCACTGTGGTGACCCTCGGCGGCACGGCATCAGAGCGTCAGTTGTTGTGATATGCAGTCTGTTTCGCATCTATTGCCACCGCTCTGTACATTTGTGTTGAGTTGTACATACGTGACCCCTCCCCTGGACGTTGGCGAATTTCAGATGTCGCCAGTCGACAATAAACTGGCCGCAACTCGTGGTCGGCTGTTCCTACTGTAATGAACTCGCGGAGGATACTCGGGGTGTGTGATTGTGCGGGACAGCTTAGGCGCAGCATGGCCCCGAATTGTTTAGCCTAATTACCCATAGACCAGAATAAACCAGATACGTCAACTGAATAAGTGAAAGCATACAGATTGACTGAACTGAACCGTTCAGACTGAAGCCAACACACAGGCTCTGGAAAGACGGCTAGTTGAACGATGGTTCAATACGCCAGCCATGGAAGCGTGTTCTTTTCTTAGCCTTAGCTGGTCTGACGGGCATGCCAGTCAGGTGAGTGACAGCATCGGGGACAAGAGTTCACCGCTCCAACGGTCTTGAATGAAGGAGCAGGATATAGGGACACTCAATAGATGCCGGCCTTCAAGGTCACTATTTGACCCTCGGGTCAGTCAAAATCTGTCGCCCAGTTTTCCCCAAAATGTTAGCGAACCAATTCGCGTATCAGTCCATCAATTGCTATTGTGTCGGCTTCCGAGCCAGTGAAAGCTTCGTCCGAGGCTTCCCAAATTGGATTATGTACTGCAGGATCACTGCAGGGGCGGTGGAAGAGGGGGGGGGGGGAAGTTGCCCCCCCCCCCCCCCCCCCTCACAAAAAAACAGCCGCGGGGCGCTTTGTGTTTGACAGGGGCTGCGGATTCCAAGGGAAACCCAAGGCCCAGGGAAGCCAAGGGGCCTCTGGCCGCCTGAAGGGGCGCTCTGACTGCCTGAGGGAGCGCTCTGGCCGCCTGAAGGGGGCGCTCTGGCTGCCTGAGGGGGCGCTCTGTGTGCATGAGGGGGCGCTCTGGGTGCATGAGGGGCGCTCTGGCAGCCTGAGGGGGCGCTCTGGCAGCCTGAGGGGGCGCTCTGGCAGCCTGAGGGGGCGCTCTGGCAGCCTGAGGGGGCGCTCTGGCAGCCTGAGGGGGCGCTCTGGCAGCCTGAGGGGGCGCTCTGGCAGCCTGAGGGGGCGCTCTGGCAGCCTGAGGGGGCGCTCTGGCAGCCTGAGGGGGCGCTCTGGCAGCCTGAGGGGGCGCTCTGGCAGCCTGAGGGGGCGCTCTGGCAGCCTGAGGGGGCGCTCTGGCAGCCTGAGGGGGCGCTCTGGCCGCCTGAGGGGGCGTTCTGGTCACCTGAGGGGGCGCTCTGGTTGCCTGAGGGAGCGCTCTGGCTGCCTGAGGGGGGCACTCTGGCCGATTGAGGGGGCGCTCTTGCCGCTTGAGGGGGCGCTCTGGCTGCCTGATGGGGCGCTCTGGCTGCCTGAGGGGGCGCTCTGGCTGCCTGAGGGGGCGCTCTGGCTGCCTGAGGGGGCGCTCTGGCTGCCTGAGGGGGCGCTCTGGCTGCCTGAGGGGGCGCTCTGGCTGCCTGAGGGGGCGCTCTGGCCGTCTGAGGGGCGTTCGGGCTGCCTGAGGGGGGCGCTCTGGCTGCCTGAGGGGGCGCTCTGGGTGCATGAGGGGCGCTCTGGCAACCTGAGGGGGCGCTCTGGCCGCCTAAGGGGGCGTTCTGGTCACATGAGGGGGCGCTCTGGTCGCCTGAGGGGGCGCTCTGGCTGCCTGAGGGGGCTCTGGCTGCCTGAGGGGGGCTCTGGCTGCCTGAGTGGGCTCTGGCTGCCTGAGGGGCGCTCTGGCTGCCTGAGGGGGCGCTCTGGCTGCCTGAGGGGGCGCTCTGGCTGCCTGAGGGGGCGCTCTGGCTGCCTGAGGGGGCGCTCTGGCTGCCTGAGGGGGCGCTCTGGCAGCCTGAGGGGCACTCTGGTCGCCTTAAGGGGGGCGCTCTTGCCGCCTGAGGGGGCGCTCTGACCGCCTGAGGGGGCGCTCTGACCGCCTGAGGGGATGCTCTGGTCGCCTGAGGAGGCGCTCTGGTCACCTGAGGGGGCGCTCTGGCCGCCTGAGGGGGCGCTCTGGCTGCCTGAGGGGGCGCTCTGGCTTCCTGAGGGGGCGCTCTGGCCGCATGAGGGGGGCTCTGGCCACCTGAGGGGGCTCTGGCCACCTGAGGGGGGCTCTGGCCACCTGAGGGGGCTCTGGCCACCTGAGGGGGGCTCTGGCCACCTGAGGGGGGCTCTGGCCACCTGAGGGGCGCTCTGGCAGCCTGAGGGGGCGCTCTGGCAGTGGCGGCGGAAGAAGAGGGGAAGGGGCAGTTGCCCCCCAAACTTAGCCGAGGGAAGCTTTGTTTTTCAGGGGCTGCTGGCCTGAGAGAGGGCGCTCTGACCGCCTGAGAAAGGGCGCTCGGGCCGCCTGAGAGGGGGTGCTCTGGCTGTTTGACAGGGGGCGCTCTGGCCGCCTGAGAGAGGGTGCTCTGATTGCCTGAGAGGGGGCGCTCTGGCCGCTTGAGAGGGGCCGCTCTGGCCGATTGAGAGGGGCCGCTCTGGCCGCCTGAGAGGGGGCGCTCTGGCCGCCTGAAAGAGGGCCCTCTGGCTGCCTGAGAGGGTCCTTTTAACCCTAAAAGGATCTTTACAAAAACAAAAATCATTTTTTGACCAAAGGGGGCACGTACAGACCTTCAAGGGGGGGGGGGCAATTGCCCCTCCCCCCCCCCCCCCCCCCCCCTTGTGTACGCCTATGACTCAGATCAGGATCCGCCCTCAGGCTAGGTGCCGCCCCTGGCCAGGTGCCGCCTTCAGGTCATGTACCGCCCTCAGGTCATGTGCTGCCCTCAGGCCATGTGCTGCCCTCAGGCCATGTGCCGCCCTCTGTTCATGTGCCGCCCTCAGGTCAGACACCGCCCCTGGTCAGGTGCCGCTCTCAAGCCAGGTGCCGCTCTCAAGCCAGGTGCCGCCCTCAGGCCAGGTCCCGGCCGTAGGCCACGTACCGCGTTCTGGCGGGGCACCGCCCTCAGGTCAGATGTCGCTACCTAGCCATGTGCCGCCCTATGGCCAGGTGACGGCGCCCCTCCGGCCAGTGAGGGCACGCCCCTCCGGCCAGCGACGGTGCTTTTGCGGCCAGTGACGGAACCCCCTGTCATAGACGGCGCCCCTCCGGCCAGTGACGGCGCCCCTCCGGCTAATGACAGCGCCCCTCTGGCCAGTGACGGCGCCCCTCTGGCTAGTGACGGCGCCCCTCTGACCAGTGACGGCCCCTCTCCGGCCAGTGACGGCGCCCCACCGGCAAATGACGGCGCCCCTCCGGCCAGTGACTGCACCCCTCCAGCCAATGACGGCGCCCCTCCGGTCAGTGACGGCGCCCCACCGGCAAATGACGGCGACCCTCCGGCCAGTGACCGCGCCCCTCCAGCCAATGACAGCGCCACGCTGTTCAGTGACGGCGCCCCTCCGTCTAATGACAGCGCCCATCTGGGTAGTGACGGCGCCTCTCCGGCTAATGACGGCGCCCCTCTAGCCAGTGACAGCGCCACTTCGGCTGGTGACGGCGCTCATCTGGCCAGTGATGGCACTCCTCCGGCCAGTGACGGCACTCTTGCGGCCAGTGGCGACGCCCCTTCGGCCAATGACGGTGTCCCTCTAGAGCCACTGGCGGCACCCTTCCGGCCAGTAACGGCGCCCCTCCGGCCAGTGACTGCCGGAGGTGCGAGGCTCTCTCAGGCCTCGACAATCGCCTTTTCAGACCAGCCTGGGACCCGCTCAGGCATGGCAAGGGTTCCATCAGGCCTATAAATCATCTAAAGGCCTCTCGTGCTGCACGAGGGCCCCTCAGGTCGACAGGGGGCGCGCTCAAGCCGACCGAGTTCTCTTTCAGGCCGATCGAGGTCCTCTCATGCCGACCGAGGACCGCTCAGGTTGACTGTGGGCCCATCAGGCCGACCAAGATCCCCAATTCGGGGCGCCGAAGGATCCCCTCAACCCGACCGTGGGCCCCTCACGCCAACCAAAGGCCCCTCAGAGTTCAGACGGAACAGAACAGGAACGGGACAATCATGACTCTTTGTCAGCCCACACACTGATAAAATATTTTACTACCTTAGGGTGGTAAAGGGGTCGTTGTCAATAAGTCCGACCCACTTACTACCGATATATCACCGTTTCACTACCTCCCGGTAGTATTACTTACCACCCACTTACTACACCCTTTACTAACCCAAGGGTGGTAGAGGGGTCGTTGTCGATTTGTCCGACCCACTTACCACATAGCTACTACCCTGCTACCACCCCCGGTAGTAGTATGTTCCACCCTCCAACCACGCTTCTACGACCCACCTCCACCCCCCTGCAACCATTACCACCCTCCTACTACCCTGATGCCACCCTCCTACTACCCCGCTACCACCCTCCTACTACCTCGCTACGACCCTCCTACGACCCTCCTACTACCCCCTTACCACCCTCCTACTACCCCGCTACCACCCTATTACTACCTCACTACCACCATCCTACTACCTCGCTGCGACCCTCCTACTACCCCCCTACCACCCTCCTACTACCCCGCTACCACCCTCCTACTACCTCGCTACGACCCTCCTACTATCCCCTTACCACCCTCCTACTACCCTCCTACTACCCTCCTACTACCCCATACTATCGCAGTATCATCCACCTTACTACCTCAGTAGTAAATCGAACGAGAAGGCATTTGTATTTGTATTGTATTAAAGTACGAACTATCCACACGAATGGGGTTTGTACAGTTCTTGGTCATATACGGTAAATTGGCAGGTAACACAGGGTAAAATCACTGCATACAGACTACAGTTATGATACACGCCGCCACCGCAGCCGGGCGCCGCCGCCGCCGCCGCCGACGCAGTCACCGCCGCCGCCGCCGGGCGCAGTCGCCGCCGCCGCCGCCGGGCGCAGTCGCCGCCGCCGCCGCCGGGCGCAGCCGCCGCCGCCGCCGCCACCGCGCGCAGCCGCCGCCGCCGCCGCCGCAACCGGGATCCAGGGGGCCAAAGGGTCCATAGCCCCCTCCCCAACCGCCTGAAATCGGCACAAAATTGACACATTTCCTGATTAGAAAACAATCTAAGCAACTTTTACTAAGGGAAATTTGTTTTACATCAGCCCCAAATTCAGACTGGTTATTGATTCGACTCTGATTGAATCGATTGGAATCGTTCAATCAAAATCCCTTGGATCAAAGAAGAATCGATTCATCACCGGATTTTTTTTATTCATTAATCATGATTGAATCAAAACCCGCATAGGACAAAGGCTGATTGAATAAAAAAAAAGACTATGCAATGCTATTTCAATGGTGAGTCAAACATGATTTGATTCTTTGAATCGGAAAGATCCATGAATCGAACGGTGACTGAATCATTTATATTCCAAAATGAATCGTATTGAATTCTTCCAAAAAAGGTGAATCAATAACCAGTCTGGCCCCAATGCATGCAAAGCATGCAAAATCCGATGAGTATTCATAATTGTGTGATCGACTTTTGGGGATTTGAACCCCCCCCCCCTCCAAACACTTATGCTGAATCCACTTTTGCAATCAATCACTTTATTTATAGGGTAAACACTAAACAACCTTAACCCTCGCCCTACGGGAGCTTTTTTCACCTTCGCCCTACGGGGGGGGGGGGGGGCTGACAGACCCCTTGTTAATTTCCGAACCAAGCAACTTAGAGCAATGCGGTAAGAACCAGCATGTTGCTTGTCATGAGAGGAATCCAACAGTATGCGATTTGTAGGTTTCAGGTCAACGGGTGACCTTCCAGGTCAAGTGAATTGAATGACCTCGGATTTAACACGTCCAGAACAGCGATTTTGCTCTTCAGAAAGCCTAAAAATTAGAAATTGATAAATGTAAGTTAAAAAAATGTTCCTAGACCAGTTTTGGCTCAGAAATACAGAAAAGGTAATTATTTGTTCGTATCTTGTCTAAAAATGTTAAAAAAGTTATTAAAAAAATGACGTCATCAGTTCCTTACACTTAGGAAGCCATCACTCAGTCAAAAATGAAGATATTGCTTTTAAATTTGGTATGGGTATTGTCCATACTCAGTTCTCTCGCATACATTCCGGTTTTTCTAATATCTTCGAAAATTTGGATTTTGTGGGGATTTTTCTCCAAAAATAAGTTATTTTATTTTAGGGGTCAAAAACCCAAATTTGTGAAAATCCAAGATTGCCATTTTAAAGAGAATGCCATTTTATATCTTTGGTGAATTGTGTTTGCAATTTGCTTTAAAACTTTGTTTTCTACGATTTTCAAATATTTCTATTTTTACCAACATGACGTCATCAACACATTATTATCTCCCAAACTACTTAACCAATTTAAATTATTTTTACAGCCTACGTATAAGTGTTGTAAACTCAGCTACCAAAAATTTCAGCAAGATGCACCTCATGTGTCAAAAGTTATTTAAGAAAAACCTCAGGGGGGCCTGTCAGGCCCCCCCCCCCCCCGTAGGGCGAGGGTTAATTAAAGCTGTAAACAACCTTCCATCGGATTTGTCATGCTATTGGTGATGTAGACGATACTACAAGATCAATAGCATGAAGTCTCACTTGCATGGCTCAACGACAGTGGATGTTGCACGTGTCACAACAACTTGACTGACTGATGACAAAAGACTAGACACAAGACAATTAGACCCTTAGTCCCAAGAGGATATGGCTATTGAATATTGACCCATAAACAAACGTAGCCATAGCATGAAGTCTGGCATTATGATGTGTTCAGCATTATGGTTAATCATCAGCTGACTGACAATGGCATGGCTCAACGACAGTGGATGTTGCGCATGTCACAATGACTTGACTGACTGATGATGAAAGACTAGACAAGACAATTAGACCCTTAGTCCCAAGAGGATATGGTTATTGAATATTGACCCATCAACAAACAAACATAGCCATTGCATGAAGTCTGGCATTATGATGTGTTATGCATTATGGTTAATAGTCAGCTGACTGACTGGCATGGCTCAACGACAGTGGATGTTGCGCATGTCACAATGACTTGACTGACTGATGACGAAAGACTAGACAAGACAATTAGACCCTTAGTCCCAAGAGGATATGGTTATTGAATATTGACCCATCAACAAACAAACATAGCCATTGCATGAAGTCTGGCATTATGATGTGTTATGCATTATGGTTAATAGTCAGCTGACTGACTGGCATGGCTCAACGACAGTGGATGTTGCGCATGTCACAATGACTTGACTGACTGATGATGAAAGACTAGACAACACAATTAGACCCTTAGTCCCAAGAGGATATGGTTATTGAATATTGACCCATCAACAAACAAACATAGCCATAGCATGAAGTCTGGCATTATGATGTGTTATGCATTATGGTTAATAGTCAGCTGACTGACAATGGCATGGCTCAACGACAGTGGATGTTGCGCGTGTCACAATTACTTGACTGACTGATGATGACAGACTAGACACAAGACAATTAGACCCTTAGTCCCAAGAGGATATGGTTATTGAATATTGACCCATAAACAAACCAACATAGCCATAGCATGAAGTCTGACATTATGCTGTGTTCTGCATTATGGTTAATAGTCAGCTGACTGACAATGGCATGGCTCAACGACAGTGGATGTTGCGCGTGTCACAATGACAACTGACTGATGACAAAAGACTAGGCACAAGACAATTAGACCCTTAGTCCCAAGAGAATATGGTTATTGAATATTGACCCATAAACAACAACAAAAAATAGCCATAGCATGAAGTCTGGCATTATGCTGTGTTATGCATTATGGTTAATAGTCATCTGACTGACTGGCATGGCTCAACGACAGTGGATGTTGCGCGTGTCACAACAACTTGACTGACTGATGACAAAAGACTAGACACAAGACAATTAGACCCTTAGTCCCAAGAGGATATGGTTATTGAATATTGACCCATAAACAAACAAACATAGCCATAGCATGAAGTCTGGCATAATGTGTTCTGCATTATGGTTAATAGTCAGCCGACTGACAATGGATGCATGGCTCAACGACAGTGGATGCATGGCTCAACAACAGTGGATGCATGGCTCAACAACAGTGGATGGTGAGCGTGTCACAATGACTTAACTGACTGATGACAAAAGACTAGACACAAGACAATTAGACCCTTAGTCCCAAGAGGATATGGTTATTGAATATTGGCCCATAAACAAACAAACATGGCCATAGCATGAAGTCTGGCATTATGTGTTCTGCATTATGGTTAATAGTCAGCCGACTGACAATGGCATGGCTCAACAAAAGTGGATGTTGCATGTGTCACAACAACTTGACTGACTGATGACAAAAGACTAGACACAACAATTAGACCCTTAGCCCCAAGAGGATATGGTTATTGAATATTGACCCATAAACAAACAAGCATAGCCATAACATGAAGTCGTGCATTATGATGTGTTCAGCATTATGGTTAATAGTCAGCTGACCGACAAGTTTGATATTTTGACAATCAGTAATCTTCGACTAAGGTACCTATCGGCTATCAGTGCACTATGATTATATATATATATATATATATATATATATATATATATATATATATATATATATATATATATATATATATATATATATATATATATATATATATATATATATATATATATATATATATATATATATATATATATATATATATATATATATATATATATATATATATATATATATATATATATATATATATATATATATATATATATATATATATATATATATATATATATATATATATATATACAACACCAATAGCATGAGGTCTCACTTGCATGGCATTTGTTGATGACAGTGGATGTTGCATGTGACAACAACTTGTTGACAGATGACAAAAGACAATTAGAGCCTTGGTCCCAAGAGGATATGGTTATTGACCCATAAACAAACAAACATAGCAATATAAATTACAACATAACGATAGAAGCACCTATACCCTAGCTAAATTGTATATTGGTGCAAATGCAAATTGAAATCAAAATACCATCGCATGGTATCAGTCAGTCGTCGAGGAAGGTTTGGTCAAGGTCTGTTATTACAAACTGGTTATTGATTCAACACTGATTGAATCGATTGGAATCGTTCAATAAAAATTCCTTGAATAAAAAAATTATTGATTCACCACCAGATCTTTTGATTCATGAATCATGATTGAATAAAAACCTGCATCAAATCAAGGTTGATTGAATCAAAAGATTTAAAGATTCTTATCGATTCAAGTACACTGGTAAATTGTGCAAATGCATGCAGTTCCGGTGGCTACATTCATTTATACTGAAATAGTATTGCTGTAATAATGCTTTAATGATCATACTCGTAATATGTAGGTTTCCATTTTGTATTGATGACATAAATTCACCACATATATTTAAATGTTGAATCAAACGTGAATCAATTAAAATATTTTTGTTTTGATTCTTTGAATCTGAAAGAATCAATTCGCAAAATTGTATCTGTGAATCAAACAGTGATTGATCATTCAGATTCCAAAATGAATCATGATTGAATCATTCCAAAAAAGTTGAATCAATAACCAGTCTGGGTCTGTAAAGGTTTGGTCATCTGTTCCCATTTTTAGCAGGCTCCTGCTAAAAATGTGAACGCAACTTGCTATTTTTGGGAACGCTAAACCTTGTATTTAACTGCCTTTTCTGCTTTTAGGAAACATATAGATGAAATAATATCACCAAAGATGACAGTTTCGGTCCTAAGAGGTCATTAACTGGCCCAGATAAAATATCGGTATATTGCCAGATAGCTAATACATATTGCACATACAGGTATGGCGGTGGCCGGAGGGACCTCGGGTAGTCAGCCAGAATATTTTGATCTCTAAAATCACGGGGGCGCCAACCTCTGACGTCACGCGCAAATTCCAATCAACTGTTGTACGGTTAAACTATTTATCGGATTGAGCGCGCCGCCGCAGTAGAGCTGCAAATTTAGTGGACACCCAGGCCACCGAGTGGCGGTATTTAACGACCTGAGTACTATTGTTGATTATAATAGCTAAAGAAGCATTATTCAAACTATGTTGTTAAATTATTTTTTTTGGGCTTGTGCTAGCATTTCTTTCTGTGCAAAAAAAGTCAACAAGTGCAAATAACTTCTTACCAAAATAAATACTATTTATTATATAGTATTTATTTATCTCATGAGTCATGTCATACTCATGAGTCATGTCATACTCATGAGTCATGTCATACTCATGAGTCATGTCATACTCATGAGTCATGTCATACTCATGAGTCACGTCATACTCATGAGTCATGTCATACTCATGAGTATGCACGCACGGATTATATGAAACCGTCCTTGCTTTCGAGTCTGTAGTCTCTATTCATATTTAGTCCCTTTTACCTTTTACGAAATTATTTTGATACTTTCGTTGCAATACATATCAAAGCAGGAATGCCACAGTGGAATGTCCAGCCACTGTACCTACCATTTTGTTTAAGTTTGACATCTGAATGGGCCCGTATTACTGCGACGAAAGTCCTATTCCACCCGCAGTCTCCGAACAGTCTTCATAATTAGATTACACCTTTTGCAATATTCTCATTTCTCTCCAAGCACATACTCTAGTTTGGCCTTCGCTGATGCAACCAGTTAGCGTGTCACTTCCCGGTTAGAAAGGTCCTTCTTTTCCTGCAGAAGTTTCTACCGTCTGGGAATGGTGCAAAGAATCCAGATAATTTCGCCGTTGCCGTATATTTCCATCATGCGTCGGCGAGAGGTCATCGACATCATATTTTGTTTTGCCAAAGATACGCACGCCAGTAAAGAAAAGGGACAATAAATAACCAGCATAGGAAGTAGGAACATAATCAGAACATACTATCTTATACTGGCATATGCTAACAGCAAGGGTGTAACTTTTCAATTTCATTGGGGTTGCACTAGGAAGCCAGCCCAAATACCCATGTTTTTCTTCTTAAAAGGCGAATTTGCTTATATGATTCACCGCCCCGGTAAATGATAGGGGAGCCTGTAAACGTTCTGATAATATTTCGTCAAATTAAGTATACGAATCGGAGTCGACGCGCCAGAAAGCCCCAATAAACAAAAAAAATATACGAATTAGCCAAATAATTACTTTATATTTGGTTGTACTATAAACGTGAAACTAATATTCCTGAGCTTGTTCACACTCGGTGACTCGACAGTGTCAAACACTCACAACGACTCAACAGTCGACACACACTGGCTCGACAGACGACATGTTCAGTGCTCACACGCCGAACGCGGTTTTACGTTGGGTGCTGCGACTGATGAACTGGCGCATCAGCGCGTCGCGATTAAGCGCCCGCAGCTCGCGTCCGTATGTGGCGCAGATGGCCAGATGATTGAACCGGGCCTGGCCGGTGGAGGTGCGCAGTGTCGTCTTCAGCCTCTTCATCAGGCTAAACGACCTCTCAGCCGTGCAGCTGGTGGCTGGCGCGGTGAGTGCCAGTCGCAGCAGTCTGGCAGCCTCCGGGACCAGATCCTGCAGCTCCGGCAGCATCTTCGCAGCTTGGTAGAGCGTGGCTGGTTTTCGCCCCATGTCGTGCATGAAGCGAAGGTGCAGCACCACCCGCTCCTCATCCAGGCCGTAGAAGACGGCGGCTCGTCGGCCCTCCTCCTCGTCTCCCGCCAGAGCCGCCTCCACTCTCCGCAGGACCGTGCCGTCGCCACTGGAGAAACGGCGCTCGATAGACGAGGCCAGACCGTCCATGGCCGCGATGTAGTGAACCCGGAAAGCTTCTTCCGGCGTCTCCGGCTGAGCGGCATCCTTGTTTTCGGCATCTCGCAGCCTGGCCGGCTTCTTGGTCTTCCGCTTGAGACGCGGCTCCTCCAGCCCCAGCTCCTCCGCATCCGTCACGCAGCTGCGCCAGAACTGGCTGAAAGGCGCGTTCGCACTTTGGGCCAGCGCTGCCGTCTTCAGGAGAGTGACCTTCCCCAGCACCTCGGCTATGGACAGCCCCTTGGCCTGAACGGCGGTGATGGTGGGTGTCACCAGCTGATACACCCGCAGACCGAGCCGCACCAGGAAGAAGAATTCAAACTCTTCCATCGCACGCCTGTAGCCACGGGCTTTGGCGGTCGGCTCGGTCGGCGTGGCCGGGTCCTCCTCGATGGTGGTCAGCGTGGCCAGCACGGCAGTCCAGTTTGTGACCAGAGACTGTAGACTGCGCTCATTACAGGTCCACCGGGTACGGCAGAAGGAGCGCAACCCTGCGCTACTGTCGTCCTGCTCCTTGTCGAAGATGGCCAGGCGCTTCGGCGAGCTACGGATGAACTCAATCACCCCGGAAGCCTCACCCAGAGCGCTCTTCAGCTTCGGGATGACCGCCGTCAACGTGGCCAGGTCGAGTCGGTGGGCCGCGCAGTGCACAAACACGGCCATGGGCTGCCTCCTTTTCAGCAGCGCCTGTACGCCGCCGACTCGCCCTGCCATGTTCGAGGCCCCGTCGTAGCAGTGGCCCCGTAGCTTGTCCGCTG
This sequence comes from Chirona hameri, assembly GCA_036785665.1. NCBI lineage: Eukaryota > Metazoa > Arthropoda > Thecostraca > Balanomorpha > Balanidae > Chirona > Chirona hameri. The sequence continues at coordinate 14,266 of JAXIVJ010014414.1, read as the reverse complement.
ACAGGTTCAGACGCTGCAGTGCATCGAGTATGATGGTAGCCAGGGTCTGTGCGCTGGTTTCGTCGGTGGCGTAGAACCCCAGAAACAGCTCCTGTGGCTCGCAGTTTTTGTCTACAAAACGCGCGCACAGCGACACCTGCTCCTGGCGTGACGCGTCAGTGGATTCGTTCACTATGACTGCGAAGTAGTCAGCTTCACCGATTTCTGCGGCCACAGCACTCAGCACCTTTTTGGCCATCAGCTCCAAAATTTCGTTTTGGACCTGAGGACTGGTGAAAGTTTGCTGGTCCTTCTGCAGCCAGTTGTGGAGATCTGCATTGGTTTTGGCCATGGTCCACAGGAGGACTTGAAAATTTCCGCAGCTCTCGTCCCGGCTGCGGAGAGGCAGAGCCTGATGGGCCAGGTACTCGATGGCATCGAAGATGGCACTCAGAGCCACCCTCGCCTCCTTCACAGTATTGGCCTTGCCAGTCGCCAACTGCATCTGAGTCGGGTTAGGCCTGTCAGCGGTCTTCAGACGAGCGAGGGACGTGCAGTGGGAGCCAGACTCCTCATGGTACTTAAAACTGGCTGGCACCTTGGCCCACGTCTTGAATCCGCGGGAGATGAAGGCCTGGTCCACACGTTTTTCGCCCGAAAGGAGGCCCAGATTATGCGCTCGGGCACATTTACTGCACGTCACACTTCCTCCATGGTTAACCAGCCACGGGTACACCTTCAATTTCTGGAAGGCGAAATTTTTCCCCGCGTCGGAGGACCGGCGGCCGGAGCGGCGGTCTTCTGCCCGGCTGGCGGAGCGGCGGTCTCCTGCCCGGCGGCCGGAGCGGCGGGTGCAGGACCGAATCCAGGATGGGAGGATAACGGAAGACAACTGAGGGAAAGGGAAAAATTCAGGATAGGAGCAGGTATGTGACAGGAAGGACAAGGGAATAAGGGCACAAAAGGAACATTGGACAACCTTCCATTGGACTTGCCTTCGAACGGTGGTTGAAACTGTCAAAATTCACTAGAATGGAAACAAATGTGTGTAGAGACTAGAGGTCTTGCCGTTGCGCTTGTCTTATACCAAGGATGTATCGTATTATTTTATATATGTAAAATGTACGTCTTTAAGTGTCACTGTTGGCATGAAATGCCTAATGGACAGTGTAGACGAAATGCTGCATTATACCATACCATACAAGCTCTAAGCTCATCAAGCCCGTATACACACGGGCCACCAGACGGATCGGGTAAGGACGGAGACAAGGTGCAATAAGCATTAAGCTCTCAAAGGGGATGGCGATGGGAAAACGGTCAATGAAGTTGACGGCACCGAGCATCACTGTAGGTGGCGTTATGTTAATTTCGAAAGTATTTTGAAGCCCAATCTTTAAAATGAAGTAGAATAAATAAATCGTTATGTCTAATCTGTTAGTAAATAAGCGATTTTACCTGGACACTGCTGTGCTGGTGTCTGTGTCGCTGTTCCTCGCCGTCTCCGCCGGCGGTTGCACGATCTCTGATTCCCCAGGTGAAGGACCAGGATCAGGATGCTTTCTGAAGGAGCATTGGAAAGGTTTAAGGTCAGATCAAAATACACAGCCGTACATGGTACGAGACAATGAGGCATATGAAATAGGAATGAACAAAATCCACTTTTTCCAAACATGCTGGTATTTTCCCGCCAGACGAATTGATGCAGGTCTGCGACCCTAGATATTTAAATCACTACACAACTCAGCCGGTAAAATATTACAGCACGTAATGAGTCTTAGTCCGGACTCGGGAAAAGTATAGAAAGATGGCAGCACCAGCACCTCGCCAACTGCCGATAGAGGTCAGCACTCAGCGGTCACGGTCACCACCATACCACCTACGTTTGTAACACATTTAAAACCCATTCATCAACACTACCCCACACTCCTCAAAGCATTTGTCTACATACAATACAAGCAGACAAATAGTTATAACACGAAGCATGACATTAGTTGATTGCATTCATACATTGGAATTTGGAACCTACCTTGGTCAAAAGAACATACATAAACACTTGCACTGTCCCAGCCCCAGGTACCAAAATCTGAAGTGAAATACCAACCTCTTCGAAAACATTTACAAAATCGATAATTGACATTGCTTCCTCATAGAAGACATCACGCGCCTTTTAGAAGACATCACGCGACACTTATCCGACAGTAGAATGTAGATTATCTATCCGATCGATCCTACGGCCTTGGATCGATCTCAATTTGATTCCGCAAACAAACAAGATGTTATGTGCTTGTGCGTCATTCAACTTTTCTGCGCAGTTTTGCATCACCGGTTGGTTTATCAGGAGTAAAAAAAATACTCATTGCCTGAGCCAATTTGTTACTTTTTCGGAAATAAATATTTTACATTTAATTGGCACTTAAATATAATTTTTGTTTCATTCTATTTTTTTTGTATTTTTTAATGAAGAAAAACATGATTTATTTTACTCTGTTTACCTGAAAAAAAGACAAACATTGCGCAATTGTTAAGGCGGCCGCACAATAGGCCATTCGGCGCCCGATATACTGCGACATTCCGCCTCGGAAAATCGCGTCGATACCGCTGAATATCGTCCTTGTTCCGGCGGATTCGGCGCTGTCTGCTCGCGAGATTCCGCCCCGCCGACCTACAGCATGTCGCAACCTGTGCCTACAGCCTGTCACAAGGTAAATTAATGATGGCCATTTTTCGACGAAGATGTAAGTTTAGAACCACGAAACTTTTCCATAATAAATTTCACAGCGGCAAGAGCATGCTGTGCAAAATGTGCACCTCTGTCTTGCATAGATTTGCCACTGTAGCCTGATCAATTTTGTTGTCCGCGGCTCCGCGGCGTTCAGTCGCCGAAAAAAGCTCGTTTGAATCAGCTTTTTTCCGCCGGTCCGCAGATGGCCGGCCGACGACATTCGTCCGCGATTTTTGACGTTTCGGCTGACGCGAAGGCGGAATGTCGCTAAAGATGCGCGGAAAGTCGTAGCGATATCGCGACCTCCGTGCGCCGAATGGCCTAGTGAGCGGCCGCCTTATTATACGCAATGTGTCCAAACAAGCTGTTGTGTTTTGATTTTTCCTTCATCCTATGTTTACCAAAACTTGTGTGTGATTGTGCAATGTTGTTGTCTTTTGCTGTGCATGAATATTGACCTAGATGCTTGAATTAACTTGCCAAATGCCCATCTAGCTACGTATATTATGGAATAGAAGATTTGAAATGCTAGTCTAATCAAACCTTAGGTTTCAATTTTCAGCTTCAGTTAAAATGTGAAGTTTAAGCAGTGAGAACTGATAATTGATATATTATTCAGAAATGCCCGTATTTTATTCAGAAATATGACATCATTTTACTTAAAATAGTAGTGCTATGACTTATGGATGTGAGTATTTTTGTGATGTTCATTATTATTTCATTGAAGACATGTCCTTGTTCCTTGAGTACATACATTAACCATACAATAATCACCCAGCACCCTTTTAAAACCCATGTCTGGTATATTCTTCATTTTACACATGTTCATCTAAATAAGATTGTTCATTTTTGGCTGATTTCTTCATGTTTTGAGTGTTTTTGCTTAGGGTTGCACTTGAACACATTGGGGTTGCACTTGACAAGGTTGGGGTTGCAGCTACAACCCCCTTTATATATAGTTACGCATGTGGCTAACAGTAACATGCCTACTACATATCAAGCATTTACATGCCGCATCATCGCCTATTTCAACTATTTGTCACCTATTTAATTTGCCACCTATCCTAATAATCACTTATATCCTAATAAAACATACGCATACGCGCATACCCACACAAATGACGCAAACGAATATCAACCAAACGAAACGAAACGAATGACCGATATCGGTGATAAGTCGCCGCTATTCAGACGTTGGAACCGTGAGTGACAAATACATCAGCAGCTTTTACGAAGCATAAATACACGTGGAAACATCGAGTCGATTGCTACATAACAATACAAGCACATGATGCGTGCCAGCACAAATACAAGCTCAAACATCTCGTCTCCAGCAATGCGCTCACGACAAGTAAAATTCAAGTTTGATAAATCACCGGATGTCAATCTTTTTCAGACAGCATACCTCACCACTATCTGCAGCACACAATCTATTATTGCGCAAAGACAAACTACATGTCGCATACTACGCTTTGGATTTTTTGGGCACCTCAAATGCTCGGGTTATTGGCGATAGACTGTGTGTCTTGTAGACGACACAATGCTAGTGGCGGTGGCTGCCAGGGCCATCATCACGCTGTCGCTCCGCATGTGCTGCACCGGGCCGCCGCCGCCGCGGCCTGGTGACGGCCGGACACCGATGGCGGAACGCGCGATCCCATCAGCACGGTACCAGCATTGGGGCGAGCTTGCGGTGGCGCGCGCTCGCGCGGCTCTGGCCGCCGCACGGTGGACCATCTTGGTATTATCTTGTATCTTGGCATTGGCTTGGTGAGCCTCTTGAGCAGATGGTCGGTCTTGGCATCGGGCTGCTTATTGAACACAACGGCCAGCGCCTTGGCAGCGCGCGCCACCGTCAGCGGGCGCCGCTTCTTCAGCGCCAGCTTGGCGAGCATCACGGTGACGATGTCTTGCTGCGGCACAGTCACGCTGGGCCGGGCGGCGGCCAGCAGCGCAGTCAGCTGCGTGTGCTGCCACGGCGCCGCGTGGGAGAGCGGCACGCCGTGCCACCGCTCAGCCAGCGTGCTCAGCACGTGATCGTCGTCTCCGTTAAGAAAGAAGACGTCCGCTCCACGATGTCAGTCACCGTGGCCAGCACGCGCTCGGTGGCGGTGGCCTCCTCGCGGCTGACGCGCACCTGCCGCACCAGTGGCAGGGTGGCGCGCGCCGCCTCCAGCCCGGTCACGCCGGCCGCCACCGCCGCCAGCTGCCGCTCAGCCTAGTTCTCCGGCGACACCGCACCTCTGTTGAGCTGGGTCAGCAGCGGCTGCACCAGAGCCGTCACCACGGCATTGGTGTGCTGGTCGGTGGCGGCCCCGATACAGGTGAGCGCCGCCGCCCGGACCGCGGCGTCCTCAGTCGTGTCCAGACCGGCCAGGTGCTCCGCCAGTGGTCCGCCTCCGCCTCGCCCACCAGCCAGGGGCAGGAGCTGAGCACGGAGAGCGCGGCGCTTAAAAAGGCGCTTCAAGGCGCTTCTCCAGCGCCAGCGGCAGGCAGAACTCTGCGAACTGTCCGGTGCCGGCCAGGCAGTCGTGCAGCGCGTCGGCCAGCATCTGTCGCGTGACGCCGTGCGAGCTGTCCGGCGGCGGCGTGAAGTTCACCCGGAAGTAGCAGGCCAGCAGCTCGAACAGGTCCTCGGCCAGCGAACGAACATGTCCTCGGCCAGCGAACAAACATGTCCTCGGCCAGCGAACGAACATGTCCTCGGCAGGGTGGCGAGGCAGTTTGGCAGGTGGGTGCCTCACACTGCTGGCCGGGCATACATGCGCATGCGCTTGGCGTTGCGCTCATTCACCCGGCACTCCCTCAGGCTGCCTTGCAGCCATTTCAGGCGGATGTGCGTCCGTGTGACGGCGTACTTTCGCACCACCCGAGGGTCGATGCGGGAGTACTCAAACGCCTCCACCTGCTCTAGCCACTGCAGTGACGGCACAGCCAGGCTCCTCGGTTCAGCCGCTCGATCCACCCAGAGCTCTTGGACTAGCTTGACCGGGAGCACACTGGCCGGACACAGTGCCAAGGCTGCTGTCCACGGAACGACACTTGTACGCCAGGAAGCCAGCAACGTACGCCAGAGCTTCCCGGCCGAACTCCAGACTGGCCGCCACGGGGTGACCAGATGGCGGTCCTTGGTGGGTCTGCGCATCTTGCAGGAGCTGGCTGGACTGCAAGTCGTCGTCCGGATCATCCGTAACCGCCCCCTCGTCCCTGAGGTCCTTCAGGACGCTGGCGCTCAGGTACACAGGATTTTTCTCCTCCATGGCGATAGAGGCGCCGGAGGCCGATGGCTGGCTTCTTGAGCCGGCTGCCACTGCCGGTGACGCGCCCATCAGCAGCAGCCGGATGCGCGTCTTCACCTCCACCGGCGTCGGGTCGGTGTTGGTCTCGGACATGCACCAGATCTGCGAAAACAATGCATACAAATCAGAAATATTGTGTCAAGCATGCAAATATTAGGACTCAGCAGTACCGCCTGTATACAACACAGGCATACAATGGAAGGACTGACTGAACTTGAACATGTTCAGTGCTAGCACAAATAATTCAATTAGTGCATCACAATAGTGTGCAAATCATTAAAGTCTGAAATGCAACATTTTGAATAAAAAACATGTCTTGCCAACTATCACTGTCTTCTGTCCCCTGTCGGCTGTCACTGTCCAATTGTTGGATGTTTAAAATGCCAGACTTCTACTATGTGGTGCAGAAGATGCTGACACACTTAAAGGAATGTTTCACCTTTGTATTAGTTTTAAATTGAGATAGTCATTATCTGGAGCTGTTATTGAAATGTCTAAATTACTCAGGTCATTTTCCCCAAAACTTAACAGTTTTTAAGCAATTTAATTTACCATTTGCAAAATGAATCCAGACTGGTGCAGCCGCTGATTGGCTAACAGACACTTCTTCAGCCAATCCCACTTTGTCAGCCAATCAGCAGCGGTATATAATGATGTCATTTGCCCAAATCTAAAAACTTTATTTGTAAACGTTAAGTGACTTTGCAAGTTAAAAAATATCACAATGGTTTTCAGCAGCACTTACTTCATATTTTCTACTACAACCAATGTATATTTGACAACTTTCAGAAAGGTGAACATTCCCTTTAAACACTGAAACACTACTAACATCATGAAGTCACTGTGAACGCATAAGAGTTGACACTATGACGCATAAGAGTTGTGGCGCCCTAAAACCCCAATACGCCACCAGTGTTTTGACATAGGGTGAAGATGTCCAAATCTCATTTTTTTTCATGCTATCAGTGTGTGCACATAATACTGATGCACTAAGACACTGATAAAGTATTGCACTTTAGTGCATTGGTATCTACATTTCAATAGCATGAAACATCTGATGTTTTGATGTGTCCGAGGCTACAGTCGTTAACTATCAATATGATCATCATGATGCTTGGATGTTTCTTTATCACTGCCAGTTTGATATGCTGAGAAAGTACATCAAACATTTGAGTAACTGCTGCTTTTATCATACTGGTTGCAAATTTTATCTCACTGTTTTGTTTTCAAACTTGAACTGGATATGCAAGGAAGTCAATATATTTGCACATGACACCATTGGCTTTGGGAGGCAAATAAGCTTGATGCTTCGAAATTATTTGACTGAATTTCGCTTCATTTAAAAGCCCGTTAAATGATGAGCTCATTGTAGCATTGTTAAAATTTGACAATGTATCGTAAACGCACATTTGTATCACAATTACGTACCCGCACACTCAACACACAGCGCGAGGACTCGGGAAGTGATGATCACTGGCGATGTTTTGCAAAGGTGTGCAGTGTTATCAGCGTCAATCAGCTTATTCAGCAACGACAATTCCCGTCGCTGATTGGTCAACTTTCACGGTTCCGGTGTGCGCAGTACTCAAGAAACACGTCACTGCTTGCCAATACAGTAAACTTCGAAATATGACAGCCTAAAAGTCAAATTTTGAAGCGCGCAACAAAAATGTCCAAGATTTTTGTGTCTCAAAATAAAACTATTTGAATTACCTACTTAATGCTTTCATTTACACGACCCGACTATTTATGGTTCTTCAAAACTCAGAGATGCAGCCCAGTATTTGCAAACGAGAGCCTAAGGCTTTCGAGCAAATTTAACTATGTTTCGACAAAATTTATGGATAAACTTTTGTATCATTTAAAAGCTCTTGAAATTTTGATCAAGATGTGAAGTTATCTCGACCCGACTATTTCTAGTTTTTGAAATCACATGGGTTGCAGTTCAAAGAGAGTGTGCTGTTGTGGTGTGTTGTACATTGGAGAACTGATAGTGAATATTTCCCAAATTCAATTTCAGAGACTAATAGGTGTTTTTCAGTCGTCAGTTTCTTGTAATTTCAGATATGCATTCAAAGCTGAGTTCAAACCTTCGGATTTTCTACAACGCTGTCATTTGGAAGATGTCCTACCCTGCATTTTTCTTTTTATAATTAGACAGTTAAATTATAATTACTTTCTTTTTTGTATATAAGTCTCACATATGAACGTTAATATAAATTAACTCAAATATCCATAGTCTAAATGCCTTTTTAGCCTAAACAAAACAGCTGAAAAAAGTGATCACCATAGGGTCTGTGTTGAAGGCCGGCACTCGGCGCTACCTAGTATTCTATTTACCGTGTCTAAAATGAACAGTTATCAAATAAACGAAGACGAATGAAAAGGTGCCCGAACCATATACCCACATTTATCTTCAAGCACACAATTCAAAACGCGATGCAGCGATAACAATAACAGCAAACCCCATGCGGTAGAAAAATACCCAACCGGCACGGTAAATAGAGTACTAGGTAGCGCCGAGTGCCGGCCTTCAACACAGACCCTATGGTGATCACTTTTTTCAGCTGTTTTGTTTAGGCTAAAAAAATATTTAGACAATGGATATTTGAGTTAATTTATATTAACGTTCATATGTGAGACTTATATACAAAAAAGAAAGCAATTATAATTTAACTGTCTAATTATAAAAATAAAAATGCAGGGTAGGGCATCTTCCAAATGACAGCGTTGTAGAAAATCCGAAGGTTTGAACTCAACTTTGAATGCATATCGGAAATTACAAGAAACTGACGACTGAAAAACACCTATTAGTCTCTGAAATTGAATTTGGGAAATATTCACAATCAGTTCTCCAATGTACAACACACCACAACAGCACACTCTCTTAGAACTGCAACCCATGTGATTTCAAAAACTAGAAATAGTCGGATCGAGATAACTTCACATCTTGATTAAAATTTTAAGAGCTTTTAAATGATACAAAAGTTTATCCATAAATTTTGTCGAAACATAGTAAAATTTGCTCGAAAGCCTTAGGCTGTCGTTTGCAAATACTGGACTGCATCTCTGAGTTTTGAAGAACCATAAATAGTCGGGTCGTGTAAATGAAAGTATTAAGTAGGTAATTCAAATAGTTTTATTTTGAGACACAAAAATCTTGGAAATTTTTGTTGCGCGCTTCAAAATTTGACTTTTAGGCTGTCATATTTCGAAGTTTACTGTATTGGCAAGCAGTGACGTGTTTCTTGAGTACTGCGCACACCGGAACCGTGAAACTTGACCAATCAGCGACGGGAATTGTCGTTGCTGAATAAGCTGATTGACGCTGATAACACTGCACACGTTCGCAAAACATCGCAAGTGATAATCACTTCCAGAGTCCTCGCGCTGTGTTGAGTGTGCGGGTACGTAATTGTGATACAAATGTGCGTTTACGATACATTGTCAAATTTTAACAATGCTACAATGAGCTCATTATTTAACGGACTTTTAAATGAAGCGAAATTCAGTCAAATAATTTCGAAGCATCAAGCTTATTTGCCTCCCAAAGCCAATGGTGGCATGTGCTTCCTATTGACTTCCTTGCATATCCAGTTCAAGTTTGAAAACAAAACAGTGAGATAAAATTTGCAACCAGTATGATAAAAGCAGCAGTTACTCAAATATTTGATGTACTTTCTCAGCATATCAAACTGGCAGTGATAAAGAAACATCCAAGCATCATGATGATCATATTGATAGTTAACGACTGTAGCCTCGGACACATCAAAACATCAGATGTTTCATGCTATTGAAATGTAGATACCAATGCACTAAAGTGCCAATACTTTATCAGTGCCTTAGTGCATCAGTATTATGTGCACACACTGATAGCATGAAACAAAAAAGAGATTTGGACATCTTCACCCTATGTCAAAACACTGGTGATGTATTGGGGTTTTAGGGCGCCACAACTCTTATGCGTCATAGTGTCAACTCTTATGCATTCATAGTGACTTCATGATGTTAGTAGTGTTTCAGTGTTTAAAGGGAATGTTCACCTTTCTGAAAGTTGTCAAATATACATTGGTTGTAGTAGAAAATATGAAGTAAGTGCTGCTGGAAACCATTGTGATATTTTTTCACTCGCAAAGTCACTTAACGTTTACAAATAAAGTTTTTAGATTTGGGCAAATGACATCATTATATACCGCCGCTGATTGGCTGACAAAGTGGGATTGGCTGAAGAAGTGTCTGTTAGCCAATCAGCGGCTGCACCAGCCTGGATTCATTTTGCAAATGGTAAATTAAATTGCTTAAAAACTGTTAAGTTTTGGGGAAAATGACCTGAGTAATTTAGACATTTCAATAACAGCTCCAGACAATGGCTATCTCAATTTAAAACTAATACAAAGGTGAAACATTCCCTTTAAGTGTGTCAGCATCTTCTGCACCACATAGTAGAAGTCTGGCATTTTAAACATCCAACAATTGGACAGTGACAGCCGACAGGGGACAGAAGACAGTGATAGTTGGCAAGACATGTTTTTTATTCAAAATGTTGCATTTCAGACTTTAATGATTTGCACACTATTGTGATGCACTAATTGAATTATTTGTGCTAGCACTGAACATGTTCAAGTTCAGTCAGTCCTTCCATTGTATGCCTGTGTTGTATACAGACGGTGCTGCTGAGTCCTAATATTTGCATGCTTAACACAATATTTCTGATTTGTATGCATTGTTTTCGCAGATCTGGTGCATGTCCGAGACCAACGCCGACCCGACGCCGGTGGAGGTGAAGACGCGCATCCGGCTGCTGCTGATGGGCGCGTCACCGGCAGTGGCAGCCGGCTCAAGAAGCCAGCCATCGGCCTCCGGCGCCTCTATCGCCATGGAGGAGAAGAATCCTGTGTACCTGAGCGCCAGCGTCCTGAAGGACCTCAGGGACGAGGGGGCGGTTACGGATGATCCGGACGACGACTTGCAGTCCAGCCAGCTCCTGCAAGATGCGCAGACCCACCAAGGACCGCCATCTGGTCACCCTGTGGCGGCCAGTCTGGAGTTCGGCCGGGAAGCTCTGGCGTACGTTGCTGGCTTCCTGGCGTACAAGTGTCGCTCCGTGGACAGCAGCCTTGGCACTGTGTCCGGCCAGTGTGCTCCCGGCCAAGCTAGTCCAAGAGCTCTGGGTGGATCGAGCGGCTGAACCGAGGAGCCTGGCTGTGCCGTCACTGCAGTGGCTAGAGCAGGTGGAGGCGTTTGAGTACTCCCGCATCGACCATCGGGTGGTGCGAAAGTACGCCGTCACACGGACGCACATCCGCCTGAAGTGGCTGCAAGGCAGCCTGACGGAGTGCCGGGTGAATGAGCGCAACGCCAAGCGCATGCGCATGTATGCCCGGTCAGCAGTGTGAGGCACCCACCTGCCAAACTGCCTCGCCACCCTGCCGAGGACATGTTCGTTCGCTGGCCGAGGACCTGTTCGAGCTGCTGGCCTGCTACTTCCGGGTACTTCACGCCGCCGCCGGACAGCTCGCACGGCGTCACGCGACAGATGCTGGCCGACGCGCTGCACGACTGCCTGGCCGGCACCGGGCAGTTCGCAGAGTTCTGCCTGCCGCTGGCGCTGGAGAAGCTCAACTCGGACCTGACGCAGGCCAAGCTGGACGCTGGCGCTGCTGCAACGCTGCTGCGGCGTCTACACTGGCGCCGCACCTGGCGCCGCTGCGGCTGGCGCTGGCCCGGGAGTGTCTGGCGGCGCGACATCCGGAGGTGCAGCCGCGCGCGCTACAGCTGGTGGCGGCTGTGCCGGCGCAGGCCGATCAGTGGACGCGCCCCCTGCTGGCCGAGTGTCTGCACCACGCGGCGCAGCGAGGCGGCGACCGACTGATGGCCGGCGCGGCGCTGCTGCTGGTGGTGCTCTGCGCCGGCGGCCGGGAGCTGGTGCTGGGTGAGGCGGTGCCGGCCCTACTTGGCCAGCTGGAGGCCGGCGCGGAGACTCGGCCGCCGAGCGGCTGGAGACGCTGAGCGCGCATGGCCGGCTGCTGGCGGACGGCGGCGCGGACGAGTCGCCGGCTGTGGAGCCGCTGCGGCCGCGGCTGGCTGCCGTGCTGCTGGCCGAGGTGGCTGGCGGAGACCGGCCTCTGCAAACGGCCGCGCTCTCCGTGCTCAGCTCCTGCCCCTGGCTGGTGGGCGAGGCGGAGGCGGACCACTGGCGGAGCACCTGGCCGGTCTGGACACGACTGAGGACGCCGCGGTCCGGGCGGCGGCGCTCACCTGTATCGGGGCCGCCACCGATCAGCACACCAATGCCGTGGTGACGGCTCTGGTGCAGCCGCTGCTGACCCAGCTCAACAGAGGTGCGGTGTCGCCGGAGAACTAGGCTGAGCGGCAGCTGGCGGCGGTGGCGGCCGGCGTGACCGGGCTGGAGGCGGCGCGCGCCGCCCTGCCACTGGTGCGGCAGGTGCGCGTCAGCCGCGAGGAGGCCACCGCCACCGAGCGCGTGCTGGCCACGGTGACTGACATCGTGGAGCGGACGCCTTCTTTCTTAACGGAGACGGCGATCGCGTGCTGAGCACGCTGGCTGAGCGGTGGCACGGCGTGCCGCTCTCCCACGCGGCGCCGTGGCAGCACACGCAGCTGACGGCGCTGCTTGCCGCCGCCCGGCCCAGCGTGGCTGCGCCGCAGCAAGACATCGTCACCGTGATGCTCGCCAAGCTGGCGCTGAAGAAGCGGCACCCGCTGACGGCGGCGCGCGCTGCCAAGACGCTGGCCGTTGTGTTCAATAAGCAGCCCGATGCCAAGACCGACCATCTGCTCAAGAGGCTCACCAAGCTAATGCCAAGATACAAGATAATACCAAGATGGTCCACCGTGCGGCGGCCAGAGCCGCGCGAGCGCGCGCCACCGCAAGCTGGCCCCAATGCTGGTACCGTACTTATGGGATCGCGCGTTCCGCCATCGGTGTCCGGCCGTCACCAGGCCACGGCGGCGGCGGCCCGGTGCAGCACATGCGGAGCGACAGCGTGATGATGGCCCTGGCAGCCACCGCCACTAGCATTGTGTCGTCTACAAGACACACAGTCTATCGCCAATAACCCGAGCAGTTGAGGTGCCCAAAAAATCCAAAGCGTAGTATGCGACATGTAGTTTGTCTTTGCGCAATAATAGATTGCGTGCTGCAGATAGTGGTGAGGTATGCTGTCTGAAAAAGATTGACATATCCGGTGATTTATCAAACTTGAATTTTACTTGTCGTGAGCGCATTGCTGGAGACGAGATGTTTGAGCTTGTATTTGTGCTGGCACGCATCATGTGCTTGTATTGTTATGTAGCAATCGACTCGATGTTTCCACGTGTATTTATGCTTCGTAAAAGCTGCTGATGTATTTGTCACTCACGGTTCCAACGTCTGAATATCGGCGACTTATCACCGATATCGGTCATTCGTTTCGTTTCGTTTGGTTGATATTCGCTTGCGTCATTTGTGTGGGTATGCGCATATGCGTATGCTTTATTAGGATAGAAGTGATTATTAGGATAGGTGGCAAATTAAATAGGTGACAAATAGTTGAAATAGGCGATGATGCGGCATGTAAATGCTTGATATGTAGTAGGCATGTTACTGTTAGCATATGCAGTATAAGATAGTATGTCTGATTATGTTCCTATGCTGGTTATTTATTGTCCCTTTTCTTTACTGGCGTGCGTATCTTTGGCAAAACAAAATATGATGTCGATGACCTCTCGCCGACGCATGATGGAAATATACGGCAACGGCGAATTATCTTGATTCTTTGCACCATTCCCAGACGGTAGAAACTTCTGCAGGAAAAGTAGGACCTTTTAACCGGGAGGGGACACGCTAACTGGTTGCATCAGCGAAGGCCAAACTAAAGTATGTGCTTGGAGAGAAATGAGAATATTGCAAAAGGTGTAATCTAATTATGAAGACTGTTCGGAGACTGCGGGCGGAATAGGACTTTCGTCGCAGTAATACGGGCCCATTCAGATGTCAAACTTAAACAAAATGGTAGGTAAGTGGCTGGACATTCCCCTGTGGCATTCCTGCTTTGATATGTATTGCAACGAAAGTATCAAAATAATTTCGTAAAAGGTAAAAGGGACTAAATATGAATAGAGACTACAGACTCGAAAGCAAGGACGGTTTCATATAATCCGTGCGTGCATACTCATGAGCATGACTCATGAGTATGACATGACTCATGAGTATGCATGACTCATGAGTATGACATGACTCATGAGTATGACGTGACTCATGAGT
>JAXIVJ010014413.1:0-32500 GCA_036785665.1 Chirona hameri | reverse complement strand
GAGATCTACCCGTCCGATTTTTAAAAAATGAGACGGCGTTTGGTTCCCCTCAACACGATCTACATTTCTAAAAAAATAAGAAAATCGATTTTTTTTTATAGGGGGCAACAGGGGGGCAAAAACTACAATTTTAGTAGTATATGTGATCCAACACAGCTGTCATGTTTATCAACAGATTTTAACACAACCAATGGGAATCGATAGAGATTGAATTGGGGATTGATAAATGGCGACGACTTTTGGAAATTCAAAAATAATAGGCGTGTGCAGGGCACTCAATATGGAGGTGAAGTAAATGCGGAATGAAACTATTTTTTATGTTTTTTTTTATAAATGAAATGGTATGTTATTGTGGCATTAGACAAAACAGTTATACATCATATTTTTGCCATAGGCGGTATCAGGTTAGTGAAAAGGGGAGGTCAAATAGGAAACAAATATTAACCGCAGGCATGTTGCTACCCAGCGCTATAAATAAGTTACTGATCGTAGATAGTTCCTTTTTGCATATTGTACTTCATCATAGGCGCATCCAGGATCCAAACTGGGGAGGCGCAAGACATTTTGATAAGTATATTATCCGTTATTGTGATACTAAGTAGTCAACAGTGACTATTTCACTTACAATTTCAATTCACATTGCTTACTCCCTTTTTACTCTACCTGGACTCGCCTATTATCTCATAATCGTTCGTAGAGTACCCTGTGGTGCGTGTTTCATCCGAAAACTGCAGTATGTCATGTCATTGTAGGACCATGCATCTTAGTTTCTTTGCAATAATATGACCCCCTTTCTTCCATTTCTGAGCGCGCCTCTGCAAAAAAAAATCCATCTCCTGGCCTCATATGTGCATATATCATTATAAGTTAACCGTATATTGCGCCGTAATCGCTGGCATATCGTCATCGCCATGCCAGTTACCCCCTTTGCATGTGCCTGAACACGCCCCTGCAACTCTATATGCAATACATTATACAAATAATGGAAGGAGAAGCTATCTTTTACATCTTGATAGCTATAAATGCTGCTTACATCGCTCTATTGGCTTCCTGTCAAGCATTGAATACTTCCTGGGACCCCCCCCCCCACACACCCTTTCAAGCCCCTGAAACCGCCTCTGCCATGCAATTTTTATGATATTTCATTAACATCAACTAATGTTCACTTGTTGCAATCACCGTAAACCGATGTAACTCCTTCATACTTGAGGCAGTTAGGAAGACACCGTGAAAATCGTATTTCCGTATTATCGGCAAATGTCGCCGCCGAACCCTCCCAAAACCGTGCCCTGGAACTGCCTTTGTTCAGGTTAAGAACTCAACATTTTGACTCCAAATGCGGAATTCACTTCTAGGAAAAGCCCAAAATTGCATGGTCCTGCTCCCAGCCGTTCTGGAGATATCTGCGAAAAACATGAGGGGGGGGCGGAATCCGCGCCCCCCTCTGTTACAAATAGGGTTAAAGGTAAAATATTGCATGTAACGCTTTGAACACATTTCTGTGTATATCTGGACTGAGGTAGAGATATCGAGATGCGGTAAACGACAGTGGATAGGTCTAAGTATTCTGAGACGAACATATAAAATACTTTTGTGATTTGAGGTCAAGGTCAAGGTCATATGTAAGGTCAAATATTGACATTGCGACCTTAAATATGACCTTGATCTTGACCTCAAATCATTTTTTTTTACATTTTCATCTTAGAATA
Organism: Chirona hameri; assembly: GCA_036785665.1. Classification (NCBI taxonomy): domain Eukaryota; kingdom Metazoa; phylum Arthropoda; class Thecostraca; order Balanomorpha; family Balanidae; genus Chirona; species Chirona hameri. Next base: position 30,791 of record JAXIVJ010014413.1, on the reverse strand, counting down.
CTTCGACATATCCACTGTCGTTTACCGCATCTCGATATCTCTACCCAGTCCAGAGATACACATACATGTGTTCAAAGCACTACCTGCAATATTTTACCTTAAATACGACCTTGACCTTGACCTCAGATCACAAAAGTATTCTTACATTTTCGTCTCAGAATACTTAGACCTATCCACTATCGTTTACTACATCTCCATATCTCTACCCAGTTCGAAGATACACAGATGTGGTCGGTTCGCAGCGCCGCTTATCGGAGTTTTTGAGAAGCTTAAAAGTACTTTTTATAGGCAAAACACCTTTTTGTTACATTTCAAAAAGGATATTCATAAAGACTGATTTGGCTTCAGAAAAAAAATCACATTTTGAGGTGCCACAGATCAAAGTATGTCATGGAAAACTAGGCCACGAGGTCACGGGGTCAAAAACAACAAAAATACAAATATCGAAATTGCCAAAAGATTGCTCGCATCAGTGCAAACTCAACCATATACAATTATATTACGTTCGTGCTGTTCGTTGAGAAGCTACAGGCGATCAAAGATGGCCTTCTAACATGACCTCTCAAAATGCCCGAGGCTATAACTCGGTGACCGTTGATTTGAAAAAGAAAAAGATTGTCACAGCTGGCTTTAGCGCCCGAGATTACTTTATATGAGGTCAAGGTTTGAGAATTTTCTGAGAAAATTTTTTGAGAAGAAGAAAAGAAAATTCATTGTCAGAATTTTCAAAAATATGAGGGTGTCAAATTTAATTATTTTTGGTTGATTTGTCGTGGAATGCCCCAACTTTTTTCCATTGACCTCATGACACGTTGCTGAATCAGCTGTTGTATCTTGCATCTGCCCAGGGGCGTAGCTTCTCCAGAAAAGTTGGGGGGGGGGGGCTGAGCTGCGAAAAATCGCTTAAAGTACCATCAACATCTACAAAAATACAGATTTCTCCCCGGATTTGGCCCACTTCCTCGTCCAAGTTGGGGGGGGCTGAAACCAAATTAGGGGGGCTGAAGCCCCCTCAATTGAATAGGATCCTACACCCCTGCATCTGCCGGTGTTCATTCTGCAGCCCGCTGACGAGGGGTGACAAGGACATCAATTGAGAGCATCGCTGCACGAGCTAAAGTAACGTGATGAACTGGTGACGGATTATACGGCTTTGCAAAACGAAGGTCATGTGCGAGTGCAATAAGAGGATGCTCCACTATGACCGCCCTGATGCTCTACTCTGGTGCTCTACTATGACCGCCCTGATGCTCTACTCTGGTGCTCTACTATGACCGCCCTGATGCTCTACTCTGGTGCTCTACTATGACCGCCCTGATGCTCTACTCTGGTGCTCTACTATGACCGCCCTGATGCTCTACTCTGGTGCTCTACTGGCCGCCCTGATGCTCTACTCTGGTGCTCTACTGGCCGCCCTGATGCTCTACTCTGGTGCTCTACTGACCGCCCTGATGCTCTACTCTGGTGCTCTACTATGACCGCCCTGATGCTCTACTCTGGTGCTCTACTATGACCGCCCTGATGCTCTACTCTGGTGCTCTACTGGCCGCCCTGATGCTCTACTCTGGTGCTCTACTGACCGCCCTGATGCTCTACTCTGATGCTCTACTGACCGCCCTGATGCTCTACTCTGGTGCTCTACTATGACCGCCCTGATGCTCTACTCTGGTGCTCTACTATGACCGCCCTGATGCTCTACTCTGGTGCTCTACTATGACCGCTCTGATGCTCTACTCTGGTGCTCTACTGGCCGCCCTGATGCTCTACTCTGGTGCTCTACTGACCGCCCTGATGCTCTACTCTGGTGCTCTACTGACCGCCCTGATGCTCTACTCTGGTGCTCTACTATGACCGCCCTGATGCTCTACTCTGGTGCTCTACTATGACCGCCCTGATGCTCTACTCTGATGCTCTACTATGACCGCCCTGATGCTCTACTCTGATGCTCTACTATGACCGCCCTGATGCTCTACTCTGGTGCTCTACTATGACCGCCCTGATGCTCTACTCTGGTGCTCTACCATGACTGCCCTGATGCTCTACTCTGGTGCTCTACTATGACCGCCCCTGCAGATCAGTTAGGAGGACGATGGGGTTCAACTCACCCGAATTAGCACGAATGGTTCGAGTCACATCGGGGATCAACTTTGTACCTGACTGGGATGGCCTGCGGCCGGTGGCAGCGGCCGCGTTCCAGGTTCGATGACGTCAGTGGATTGGATGGAATTTATCCAGGTACGTTTGGGTACGCTTAACTTTCCAGCTTAATTTGTTAGCGACCAGGAATTGTGCAACCGAACGGCGGGATCAGGGTTGAGGGCTTAGCACACCACAGCGTATGATGCCTGAAATCAATCCCTTCCACAGATTCTAACTTTTTTACTACCGCTAATCCACAATGGGTGAGCAATCGGTTCGAGACTACCATGAGCAGACTTTACACCGTGAGTACCTGGTCCCCAGCCGCGACGGTAGCGGATGAAAGGCAACGCCATCGAACAAGGGTGCAGGGAATATGACAATTTTACGATGCCTGGAACGAGCCCGGCTGCTCGTCACTGAGCTCGTTTGTTCTTTGTGATGGTATCAATGGGACCGGGGACTCACAAGAGCTGACATCTTGTTAACCTACAGGCCCATGGATTGTAAGCACGGTTTCGAAGTCCACGGGTCTTTTGTTGGGTTTGAACTTTGATTTGCATATGCAGAGCTTTTGTGCTTTGTGGGATATGGAAGTTACGCTAAGGTATGGAATTTAAAGGTACCCTGATGACACTTGGCAGGTTTGGGTGAGTTTGTGGTCTGACAAAGGTGGATAAAACGAGACCTTTTCTTAGTTTACGAAAGCATTTTAAGACGGTTTTTGGGGATGGCTGCTAATTGTATTACCTTTTTAACTTGTACATTTTTAGATACATACTGATTTAGACGAGGCCCAGTCTTTAAAACACCACGAAAAGGAATTATTTCTTGCAAAAAGCAGCTAATATACTTCGTTTCCTTGCCGCTGGTGGAAGCTCCGCCTGACGCCTCCATGTCAGCAGATATGGCAGCTTTCATGCAGACCACCCTAGTGAGTCCGTCCGTCCGGCTCCTAGTGAGCCGGACGGGACAACAGCTGTTTAGTAAGCAGGTCCGGTACAGGGGCGTAGGGAGGATTTCGCCCAGGGGCGGGGGCAAATGGGATCAGAGGGGCCCTCGTATCCAAGGGGGCCCACATAATGTAAACAGTACATAATGTTGTATGTTGTAAAATAATGACAAATAAGTTTTCGACAACGAAAAAAAGGTATTTTATTTTATTTTTGGGAATCAAAAACTCAAAATGTCGAACATCCGAGATAGCTATTTTGAATATAATGTCATTTACTTTCTTTCAACATTTGTATTTGCAATTTTCTTCAAAACTCGAATTTCTACAATTTTTCAAACATTTATTTTTGTCCATCAAAAATGACATGACATGACGTGATTAAAACATTATTATCTCCCAAAGTACTTCACTGTTTTCATTGGAATGTTGTGATAAGACGTTGAATTGATGCAGCATAATGTACTGAAAGATTGACATCGATGTCTATAATTGTTTTCAAGTTATTCAGAAAATCCGGGAGGGGAGGGGGGAGATTCTGCCACCTCCAGCGGGGCGCGGGTTAATTAAAATATTATCCTGAATCTTCTTCAATTTGGATTCAGGAAACACCACAGTACGTGTATACCGATTGTGCACATGCACGATGAAGTTACAAAATCTCTACAAAATAACGAAATAACATGTTTCTTATACCTTGATTTACAGAAAGCTTTAGATACAGTTTGCTTAGCAATTCTCTTGAGAAAAAAAATACACGCATTGTGATACGAGGGGTTTCTACAACACGATAGAGTCATTTATTAATAAGAGGCATAACATAGCAATAATAGATGAGGTTGCATCTAGGAAAGAAATGATTATAATTCGCGTCCCAAAGGGTTCAAATTTAGGTCCTCTTTTATTTATTATTTAGATTAATGACATCAGCAATACAACAGACATAGGTACTACCTTTTACTTATTTGCTGATGATATACGGCAATTTGTATTATTAAGCTAGAAGTGTTGAAGAGCTCCAAATAAATATGAATCAATTAATTCCCAAAAATTAACGAGTGGTTCCATGTAAATATATTACCACTAAATGCATCGAAGACAAATTACCAAATATATTCAAGATCAGTGACGTGACAAGATCTTGACATAGTATTATTTGATACACCAATCACGACAAACACATGCATTAAATACTTAAGAGTTCTTGTAGATGACAATCGTAAATGGAATAGTCATATATAGTGTAATATGTGTGATAAGCCGTAATATAGGAGTTATCGGAATATCCAAGCTTTATTTATCCTCACAGCAACTTCTATTGCAGAGCATTGCATTAATTCCGCTTCATCTAAATTATTGTCCAGTGATCTGGATTCGGGGGTAGGAATTATGAAACTAACATTAAAAAGCTTTTGATAGAGCAAAAACGGGCGATTTGTTCGCCCCTGTAGCTCAGTGGGAGAGCGCTGGGCTTCTGGCCTTTCCTGGTAGTCGCAGCGCGAGTTCGAGTCAAAGCCAAAGTCTACATTGTCAAAGCCTTGCACTCCTCCCAGACGTTACTAACATACACTGAAAAACAATGATAATTTTGGCTGGTCTTCCTTCGAGAGCCTCACCGGCGCTCGACCGGCAGACCACCTCTACCACCAAAGGAATCTCTAAAGCAGGTCCGGATCCAGGGGGGGGGCGTTAGGGCGCCCCTCCCCCCCCCCCCCCCCCTGAGCCCGGGTCGCGCCCATGTCGCGCCCATGTCGCGCCCATGTCGCGCCATACAAACGCGCCCCTAGGGCGCAACTTTTTGTATGTCGCCCCCCCCCCCCCCTGACCGAAATCCTGGATCCGCGCCTGCTCTAAAGGCCAGCAGAGGGCCCTCTACAGATCGGCAGGGGCCTCTAAAGGCCGGCAAATGGCCATCTGCAGATCGGCAGGGCCCTCTAAAGGCTGGCAGAGGGCCCTCTACAGATTGGCTGGGGCACTGCAGATCGACAGGGCCCCTAAAGGCTGGAAGAGGGCGCTCTACAGGTCGACAGGGCACTATAAATGCCGGCAGAGGCCCTCTTCAGATTGGCAGGGCGATCTACAGATCGGCTGGACCCTATAAAGGTCGGCAGAGGGCCCTCTACAACCGGAAGAGGCCCTCTAAATCCCGATAGTGGGCCCTCTGCAGATCGACAGGGCCCTTTAAAAGCTGGTAGAGGGCCCTATCCACACTGGCTGGGGCCCCTTTCTACGTATTTACATATACATGCATTTAATAGACTAAGCAAGTGCTGTTATTAATTTGTGTTACAATTTTCTTTTGCGGTTTCATGGGCGTTCTTTTATGCGACGTAAGCCGTCTTGCGGGCGACTGACACCATCCAAAACACTGGAGTCTTCGGCCCCAGGAGGCCCTCGCTCGGTCGCCAGAGTCCACGGGCCTGGCCTCCAGGGTGGCCATGACCCCCTTGCCCCCCCCCCCCTCCCCCTTGCCTTTGGTCCGGTATATACTATTTAATGGATACTACGACATGCACACCACCATTCATTTATATATGTATGGATTTTGATCTGCATGAATTATTCTGTAGGCATATGCATTCACATCTCTAGCCAGCAGACACAATATATTACTCTTTACTCTGAAAAAATATAACGGGGAAAAAACGATGGACAAGATTGTCTGCCCTCTGATCGCAAGGGGAGTTGTCTAAAACAAATGACATTTGCATACACTAACTTCCACTGGCGGATCCAGCCTCCCAATATGGGGAGGCTAATTTCACTGAGCCTTCCGGGCCCCAGGGGCCTCCATATGACCTAAAAGGTACCACAATTTTTCCCTTTGCGGACTTCGGTTATTTTTTATTCTCTATGCTATTCGTACGTGCACGGACGTGCCAATTAAGTGCAAAAATAAAATTGCTGGATATTTGCCACCAAATATCTAAAAAAAACATCCTTCTCATTTTACATGCTATTTTATATACAAATTAGTTTTCCCTTATACCTTTTGACTGAATAAAGCTAGAAGGGCAGGGAAAACGCCATTTTGTTGTTATCATCAAGACGTGTTGAATGCTGTGCAACATGACTTCTTTCTGACATTTAATGACCTTGACCTAAGGTCAAGGTTACGGCGCAAGGTCACCTTTACAAATTTGACCTACACGACGATGTTATATAGCTTTGAACTTGTCTTGAAGATAGGAATTCATTGGTAGTAAAATAATTGCGCGATCGTTGATTATTATAAAGCAAACTGAAACATTTTCGGGCTTTCTTTACACCGAGAAGGAAGTTATGAATATTCGACATTCAAATTCAAATGAATTTAAAAGTTGCCATTGACGATCAGGCGTTATTTTATCACAATCGAATTCCTCGCAACAAGACAAGTTTTAAGATATATATCATCGCCACATAGGCCACAATTGGAAACCTAACCTTGAGCCTTGACATTAACCTTAGGTGAAGGTCACCAAATGTTAGAAAGAGGTCATGCTGCATATCATTCAACGCGTCTTGACGAAAATACCAAAATGGTGTCAATTTTAGCTTTTTATCTTTGTAAAGACAAAACTTATTGGGGAATAACATCTGTCACAAAAATAGCATAAAATTACAGAATTTAGCATATTTGAAGACAAATAACCATCAATTTTATTTTTCCTATTTGAACGACACTTCTTTGTCCTTAACAAGAATAAAGTCAAAATAGGAAATTAATTTGGCTTGGGTATCCAAAAAAAATCAAAAAAATAGTACGAACTTTAAAATTTAAGGTCAAAGTCATCAAATGTCAGAAAGAGGCCATGCTGCAAAGCATTCAACTCGTCTTGATGAGAACCGCAAAATTACGTTTACCGTACTTTTCTAGTTTTGTTCAGTCAAAAGTTATTAGCGAATAACATTTATAAAAAAAAAATAGCATGTAAAATGAAAAAAATGAGATATTTGGAGGCAAATATCCCTCAATTTTATTTTTGCACTTAATTGACACGTCCTTAGACTTAAGAAAAGCATGGCGAAAAATTAGAAACACATTTGAGAAAGAGTATCCAAAAAAGTTGTACAATTTCGAAAACTTACTAAATTTTGAAATTTCGAATATGAAAAAAATAAACATCACCATGTTATAGAACAGCTCATTGCTATTATACAAGCATACAATACATCTATATTGCTTCATAATTTCTCCGCCATATGGGCTGACAAAGATTGAACTGCACCGTTCAGTTAAATCTTTACCGTGAACTTATAAAAATGCCCGAGGAAATATCTCCCGAACCGCTGATTGAATTGCAATACAACTTTCACAGATCACTATAGCGCCCCAGGTTACCCCATATACTAATTTTGGCCATAATCGGTGACATGACGGTGTCATTTTGGACTTTGTTTTTGTCGTTTTGTCAAAAAGAGCATTGTCACAAAAGAGCAACAAAGAGAGCATTGGGATTGTTTAACTGAACCGAATTACCCTACTTAATACTAGTAGACGTATTCCACACAACATAGGTACCTATGTAGGGAAATCCACTCACCTCTACCACCCAGCAGGCAACAGGAGACCAAAGGCTGCGACGCTGCGTGTAAAATTACAACTTACATTGGTTGTGAATCACTCCAAAATAGCGTCAGCCGCGCCACTTTCCGTATCTCTACTGCTACCAAAATACTACCAAATATAGGGAAACACGATTGAGGCAAAAAATATATATTTCTTTCGCAAAAAGTTATTTTGTTCGCAGGCAGTACCTATTTTCATCGCCAGTTTCAGCGGATTTTGGGGTGGGGCTAATTTCTATTGCCGCCCCTGTCGAGCTTCGAATGTGGGGGGGGGGGACTTTGACCCTTGCCGCCCTCTTTGGATCCGCCAGTGATTCCATACAACATAGGTACCTATATAAGGGAATTCACTCCCGCGCTCCTCAGCCATCCAGCAAGCAGCAGGAGACCAAAGGCTGCGACGCGCTGCGTGTAAAATTATAACTTACGTTTGTTGTGAATCCCTCCAAAATAGCGCCAGACGCGCCACTTTCCCTACCCCTACTGCTACCAAAATGCTACCAAATAGAGGGAACACGAACGAGGCAAAAACTATTTTTATTTTATTTCGCAAGAAGTTATTTTTTCGCAGGCATACCCATTTTTCATCGCCAGTTTCAGCGAATTTTGAGGGGGGCTAATTTATATTGCCGCCCCTGTCGAGCTTGGGATGGTGGGGGAGGGGCTTTTGCTCCTGCTATCCCCCCCCCCCTGGATCCGCCAGTGATAACTTCGCGACAACCGAAACTAATGCTGAACTTCAATGGGTTAATCAATCAATCAATCAATCAATATTTATTAGGCGTCACAATGTGACAAGCACATACATAAACAGAACAGAAACAGAAACAGAACACCAGCAGTACCTACTCCTCATCCGTCTGCTTGGACGGAACTGGGTTGGCTTCGCTAGCCTCCTGAAAAGACTACGCTGAGGTAAGCAGCCTCAGCAAGCGTCTTGTCGCTTGGCACTGAGGTCCAGACAGTACCAGCCTGATACTGTCTACTAGCCCACTTGGGCTACGGGGCGTGCGCACACGTCCAGGGGCAATGCGGCCGGCAGCGATGTCCAGGATGACGCCGAAATCATTATTGCACATTGCATACACCTGGGACAAGAATGAGTCAGCAAGTACATCAGGGTTCACAGCAAGCTGAGCGAGACCAGATATATATATCTTATGCAGTCGATGGGACAAGCGGAAGGTTGCTCTAAAACACTGAAATATGGAGCCTCTGAGCGATTCGTGTATGGGGGCATGTGTAAGGCAGTAAGCAGAGCGGTATGGTGGGAAGTGCGTGGCAGTCCCAGGGCTTGGGGGGGGGGGGGGCATCTAAACACTCCACATCTGAAAGTGTGAGAGGTGCAGTCTCGCAGCCAAAGATCAGAGTTGGCATCACCACTGTCTTCCGCAAGTATGTTTTGTCTGCTGCAGAGAGACGGTTGTCGAGCATTCCAACAGGCGTGAGGCCATAGAAGGCGCCACGGGCCCGTTTGGTGCGTTGCTCCACATGTTGCGCGGCTGACAGGCGGGAGTCCAGCACAACGCCGAGGTGCTCCGTCTGAGGGCGCACCTGAAGCGTCTGACCTGACAAGGTCCAGGTGGGTGCATGCGCCAGGAGCTCACTTCCGAAGACAATGCAGTGACTTTTTGTTTTTGACGGCTCCGGATGAACAAATACGAGGCGCCACTTATCAGCGAAGTGTCCAACCAGCCGCAAGAGAGTTGCGAGGTTCCTGGCATTAGTCGACAACAACATCAGGTCGTCGGCATTACAAACTGCAGGAACATGGTGGCCGCGCAGGTGGGTACCGCAGCCGCTGCTGTCCAAGGTCCGGAGCAGTGGGGACAGGAATATATTTGCTAGTGCTGGTGATAATATGGCGCCCTGCCTCGTTCCCCGATGGATGCTGAACTGCTCCGAGGTGGTGCCTCCGAAGATCACTTGAGCAGAAAGCCGACGATACCAGCTGACAAGCAGAAGCCAGGAGTTCACGCTCAGGTGTTCTTCAAGCCTGAAGAAAAGGTCGTCGTGCCAGATGCGATCGAAGCATTTACGTGCATCGAGATTGGCCAAGAATACGGACAGCCCTCTTCGTCGGTGGAACTGAACAATCTCGCCGATTAGAAGGGATGCTTGAGCATAACCGCGTTTCGAAGCAAATCTAAATTGCAGGTCGTGCGGATTAAAAGACGACTTCAGCTCGTCCATAACCAGAAGCTCCAGCAGCTTTGATGCACATGTAGTGATGGCGATCGGCCTGTAATTGTCCATGCAGTTCGGGTCTACGTTAAACTTCTTTTACAGTGGCACGACCTTGCTATCTGCGAATGAGGCGGGAACACTGTGTGTAGATAGGCAATGTGACAGCAGGCGCGCCAGTGCTGCCATAAGCGCGAGTGATCGTCCGTGTACGAGGTGCTCTGACGTCACGCCGTCCACGCCTGGAGCCTTGCCGCGTTCAAAGCGAGACAGCAGACCGGCTACCTGATCTGCAGTGACCAGTGGCGTCGCCACGGTTTCAAAACTTGTACGGACACACCATGACATCGAACCTTCGAGCGGGGGGAGAGGGTAGGACGTGATCTTTTGCAGGGGTGTCAATACGGTGTTTAAAGGAAACCAGTCTCTGTCATAATGGGATTTTTAGCGCTGAGATAGCAGTTTTCAAGGCCATGTTCAGAAATCACTTACTGCATACTCTGGTTGTAAGGACTCTACTGCTGCATATATGACATGTTTTATCCTGTCATTCAGAGTGGTGTCAAAAAAGAACGTAGCCCTGTGTCGAGAAGCTTCATATGTAAGCATGTGATAAAAGCAGCGTTACTGGACCAGCGAGCGAACCCTTCGTCACTGAAAATATTTCCGTAGGTGTGTAAGCAATGATAATGATGAGATAACCATTACAGTTGTACTTACTAATTTTATAAATATTTATTTTAACCAAGTTCCTAGCTTTTTACATCTCACTTCTATTCTTCTTTCGAAGCACACAATGAAGTGGACCAAGCACCATATCCTCCTGCTACCAAAGAGCTAACTGGAACTCTCACCCTGTTCCGAGGCATATGGGGTCGGGACGAATTTTTCATAGGCCCGCTGAGGGATTTGAACCCCGGTCCCCGGCACAGACAGCAAATGTCTTACCACTGTCCCCGATTGCTCCCCAGAAGCACACAATATCATAACATGCGCCATTTTCGAATTTTGCGCCACTTTTGCAGTCTATAACTTACTGAAAATGCGTGTCTATGTTATCGAAATATATTTCAAAAAAGTTTCCCTTTATAATTTATAAATATCTGGATAATTTAGCCAAATATTTTTAGCAAGAAAAAATAGCCGAAACGTGGGGCGGCCATGGCCTCCCGGCTCCCTCGTTTCTCGCTTGTTACATTTTCGCTCAGGTCAATATTGAGGTCACCACAGGTCATCGAAGGTCAAATTTTCCAAATTTAGGACTTCGCCCCAGAAACACCCCAAATATCTCGGGAACTATGATAGCTTGGAACAAACGGAGAAACGCAATCGAAAGCTCTTGACAAAATGTTATCGCTAAGTGTCCTCAAATTATATATAAGGTCAATAGTTTAGGCTCCAGAGGCAGGGGCGGCGGATTCGGGGGGGGGGGGCAGTGGGGGAAGCCATATAAATAATATAAAGGGGAAAATATGAAAATATGAAGAAAAAAATATGACAAAAAAGGGAAAAATATGACTCAGGCAAAATCAAGCGGGGGCAAAACTATCTTTTTGCCCCCCCCCATCTTCCGTAGTCGAAAATGACATATCCTTTACCTTTGGTTAAAATGATTTTTTTTTTATCCTTTGGTTAAAATGATGAGCATTGCAAAAGTTAAAAAAAAAATATACTTCATATGGCAGTAAAATATGGTAGCCTGTCCTTGGGGCAAAAGTGACGCAAATCCATATTTGGCTACTGAAAACGGGTCTTGTTTTCTGGTAGCTATTACATTGCAATGTATGTTACCCTAACTTAATTTCCGGGCTCTGGCAACCCTGATAGATCGCCACTCTAAATCACGATATATCATCACCTTTAAAGGAAATAGTTCACCTTCAACATAAGTTTTAAACTGAGATGGCAGTTGTGTAGCCCGTGTTGGGAAACCCCTATCTGCAAGTTTTCTTGACTGAAAAGACTCCAGTCGAATATATTTGTTTTGTTTTTGGCGAATGAATGCGGTGCTGGCGAAAGAATGTGGTGCTGGATGTGCCCGGGCAGACGCTATACCATCAGCCAATCAGCTTGCAGCTGGTGCTAGCAAGCGAACCGCCGCGCCGCCGGTTGGCACATCTCTAATGCGAGTCTATCCTTACGCGACTACTTTCGAATCTGATTGTCTGAACCATTTTTTTAATTCGCGTGACGTCAGGACTCTGACTCAGAGAGTATGCATATAGTTTTGATAAACAATAATAATTTACGGCCTTCTGTCCTGAATCGGCGGGATATAAGGCCATTTTTGACGATATAAAAATAAATTGTATTTCAAAATATAATCAAATCGTGTTTGGGAAAATTTTCCAAGGTGAACAATTTCTTTAAATTTTCTTCAAATCCTTCAACCTATGTGTTTAAAATATATGACTAGGTGAACTGAATCAGGAACGTAGGCCACGGGGCCATGCCCCCCTCCCTTCCCTGAGCGATCCAGTTTATACACTAGATAAAATGGGATTCCTTCAAGCTTTAACATTACGTCTATGGGCGTTCCATGGAAAGATTCGAGTTTGAAATATCTCTGATTGCACCCCCCCCCCCCCCTCGGCAGGTGAAAAGGTATTGTGGTCCCTCGCTCAGCAAAATCCTGGCCACGTGCCTGAACTGAATTTATCGAAGTCTTGCCCCCCCCCCCCCCCACCCACCCCACCCCACCCCCCTCCATGTCAAAATCAAATTGCCGCCACTGTCAGACCAGAGGTAACCAAAGGTCATGCTATTTTCTTCAAAAAAGTTGTTCGTGCATAAATTGTTACCTAATAAAGATGGGACAATATTTTTAACGCCATCGTGTTTGTCTCGTGGAGACGATCCGATCAATATTTATGGTGACCAGATCTGGTCAAGTTCAAAATATGACCTCAGGTCAAGGTCATTTGGTGACCCATGCTGGTCATGTTGCATATGGGGAGACGCATCTCGACGAGATAAACACGGGTATCGGTCACACGTCTCTAGCTAGCACGTCTCTAGCTCTTCCGTTTGTTCCTTGCATTTCCTAAAATAGCTAGCACGTCTCTAGCTCAGTACGGACAGTGTCCACCTTGTACGGACACTGTCCGTACTGTCTGTAGTGGTGGCGACACCCATGCAGTGACGATGCGGGTGCGGATGTCGTCTCTGTACGCGGCCACGCGTGCTTCTACAGCATCAGAGATTCGCCGCTGCTCAGGGCTCAGCTGATCATGGCATTTCATTCATATATGCAAAAATGATTTATATAAATTGGCCTTAAAGGGAAATAATGACCTTTTTCCACAAAAATGGAGTTAGCACTTGAAATCGCCAGACGAGACCAAAATATATTGTAAATTCATCACATTTTGCATGAAAACTTTCCTACCGAAAGATATTTCAAGTTAAAGTTGATAAGCGTTCCACACTTTTAAGACCGGTACTTGCAAGTACTTTTGGTCCTCATCAAACTGCGGGCTTTTCCCGTATTGTTTTTTTACGCAATGGAGTGGAGAATATATTGTGCGTTCTGCTTGTTGTGATTATATGCCCGGCGATCTTCTAAAACTAACAGCGATTGGAAAAAGTGGCAATAAAATCGGAAGCTCATCGATGCACATCAACGGCGGCATAGTTAGTGGTTGCGACCCTCAATTTTTGAAAATCGATTCATTTGTTTTCAACATTAGGAGTATTGTATAATTTGTATGTGGCTGTATATAACACTATGCTTTATATTATCATGAAAAATAATAATTTTTCCCAAAAAAGCTAACAAACAATAACACAAAACTGGCAATTAATTCGGAAACTCATCGATGCACATCGACGGCGACCTATTTAGCGTCGGCGATTTGTTTACAAAGTCATTGTCATGCTTCTCGGCGCACTTTACCATTGTGGCGAGTTGTTCCTGATTAGTATACCCAAGTCCCGCAGCAGGCTTTGTCAATGACGTCACTGGTGCCATTCTTGTGTAGCATTGCAAAATATATCTGATTTTGAGTTGAAAGCTAATTAAAAACTTATTCAAATAGTTTGAATTTTCTTGTTAATCATTATTAAAGGTATTGTATCACTGTATTTCATAGTAATTGACACTTCAGAAACTTGTGACGTAATAATATTGTATCAATATGCATTTCCCTCGCCTTTTGCTATTGTGGCGCAGTGCCGAGTGCTTTGCAAATACTGGTAGGGAAGGACGAATTTGGCAATGACCTTCATGAAGTACACAAGGTACTTGTTTTGTATTTTTTCCAAACTTACAACTTTCAATATGGGAATAATTTTATTGAATTCTTAAATTTAAATAAAATAATTGTAAAATCATAGCGGTAGCCTAATAAATTGTTGCTAACAAAATCAAAAGGTCATTATTTCCCTTTAAAGCATCTTAGTGGTCTTCTTTGTTTGTCATTAACTATCACTTTACAACTTGTTGAGAGGTCTCGTGCTTCTGCGCGTTTCATGTTAAAAGGGAATCCTGCCTGAGGCCCTGACTGGGGCATCCACTAGGCCATCCACTCCTTGCCGAGTTATCGACCGGGGCCGGTGGAGGGGTGAGCGAAATTGACGCGCACCCATTTCAAGCCATCCGACAATAACTTCAGCCACAATTGTGCTGTAAACTGCCCCGGCTGCTCGGCGGGAGACGCGGGTTATTGACCCGGCCGAGAGTACGCCGGAGCGCAATGCCCAGCCCTGCCGCCGGCCACAACTTCAGCTGTTACGCCGTAGGGTCTGAGCATGGCACACCCGGTGTACCATCCAACGGGAGCAAGAAATGCAGAGAAAAAGTGCAAAAACCCGCGTCTGATGGCCAGCGAAGTACGGGGAGCAAAAAGAAGCCGCCTAAAAACGACCCATTCCGGACACGGCCATTGATCTGACGGCGGTGCCACTGACCTCAGCTGCGAGCAACAGAACCTGCCAGGTGTTATAACTTCCGAGAGAACAGATCCTGCCGGTGTTCTGACTTCCGAGAGAACAGAATCCACACCGATTTTCTGACTTCTAACAATCGAGTCCTCCTGGTGCCGCTGACCTCGCCTCTGGCGAACAGAATCCTCTCCTCACCACCTCCGCGGTGTTGTGATTTCCAAAACATAATCCACAAAGGTGTTCCGACTTTTAAGAACAGAATATATCCACTGATGGATTTTTTTTAGAAGAAGATCCAATAACATATAGCTGGTGTTTTGCCTTCTGGGAATTGAATCTCCTCCGATTTTCTGACTTCCTAGAACAGAATTCCCACCGATATTCTGACTTATAAGAATCAAGTTCTCCCTGGTGCCGCTGACCATAGAGATCATATATACATATATGCCATGCACATAAATCTGCGGCAATTCAGTGGGTCTTTTTAAGCAATACAATTCCCCTATAAATAGCGTGCGCCGATGCCAATGACATCTTTCTCTGCAACTAATATTATTATTAATATTGCCTACAATATTAATATGGCCTACAAAACTGTCTTCAACAGAAAAGACAGTGGCTTAGTTTAGCACGGGCGTCGAGAATGTTAACAAAAATAGGTGTCCGGACACATTGGCGAATGTTATTTTGCCGAATGTCATTTTGGCGAATGCATATTGTCGAAGGACACTTTGACGACATGTCTTTTTGTCGAAATGTGAATATTCCGAAAGCAAAATGGCGAATACCTTTTTGTCGAAATGCCTTTTTGCCGACGTGTCAAAATGTTGAAATGTTTTTTTGCCGACATGTCATTTTGTCGAAATGTCATTTTGGCGACATGTGAAAAAAAATCGAAATGCTTTTGCCGAATGACATTTTGTCGACATGTGAAAAGGTCGAAATGCCTTTTTGCCGAAATGTCATTTTGTCGACATGGGAAAAGGTCGAAATGTCTTTTTACCGAATGTCATTTTGCCGACATGTGAAAAGATCGAAATGTCTTTTTACCGAAATGTCATTTTGTCGACATGTGAAAAAGACGAAATGTCATTTTGCCGAATGTTACTTTGTCGATGTGTGAAAAGGTCGAAATGCCTTTTTGCCGAAATGTCATTTTGTCGACATGTGAAAAAGTCGAAATGCCTTTTTTTCCGAAAGTCATTTAGTCGACATGTGAAAAGGTCGAAATGCTTTTTTTTGCCGAGCACATCCTGCTCCACTGCCCCTCCCTTGCTGCTGTGGTTTTGCACCATCCACCAGGGCAGGAACGTAGCCAAGGGGGGGGGGGGGACGGCAGGTGCGGCCGCACCACCCTGGAGGCCAGGAGGGCCCTTTTCGGCGGCGGAGGGCCCTTTTCGTCGCGCTGCGCGCGCCGAAAAGGGCCTACGAGACCGCGCGAAGCGCGGTATCATGGGCTCTTTACCACGCGAAGCGTAGTCTTTTAGAACACTTCAGAAGCTCTGTAGGGCTACCAGGACCCTCTCTGATAGACCAGAGGGCCCCTTGGACGTTCAAAAGAGCCTTGTGCATGTCGGAGGGGCCCCTGACCAGACCGAAAGGGCCCCTGAGCGGGTCCGAGGGCCCCCTGAACACGTCGAATGGGCCCCTAGCCAGCAAAGAGGGGTCCCTAGCCAGGTCGAGAGGCCTTTGAGCCTGTCGGCAGGATGACAAAGCGGCCAGCACAGTCCCTTGCCAGGTCATAAGGGCCCCTGAGCAGGTTGGAGGGCCCTGGGACAGACCCCAGAGGGTCCCTGGGAAGTTCAAAGTGCCCCTGTGCAGGTCAGAGGGGCCCCTGACCAGACCGAAAGGGCCCCTGGGCGGGTAAGAAAGGCCCCGGAACATGCCGAGTTGGCCCCTAGCCAGCACAGAGGGGCCCAGGGGAAGTAGGAGGGCCCCCTGAGCATGTTGGCAGGGCAACAAAGCAGCCAGCGCAGTTCGACCAGAAGAGTCGCTGAGCAGATCGGAGGGGCTCCTGGGTAAGTCAGAGGGCCCCTTACTAGACCGAAACGGTCCCTGGTCCGGTCGGAAGGGCCCTTGAACATGCCGGATGAGTTCCTAGCCAGACTGGAGGGGCCCCTGGTCAGGTGGGAGGGGCCCCTGGGCAGGTCGGAGGGGCCCCTGAGCATGTCCGCAGGGTGACGAAGCAGCCAGTGCAGTCCCTGGTCAGGTCGGAAGAACCTTTGAACAGGCCGAATGAACCCATTGACACACAAGAGGGGCTTCTTGGAATGTCAGAGGAGTCCCTGGTCAGACTGGAAGGGCCTCAAAGCACATAGAGATCCCAGATCAAGATTAAATACAAAGAGAACTTACTCCACAAGAAAAATATTTAAATCGGAGCTTTCGGGTATATTGTAACACCCTTCGCCAGCGATTAAGAGGCATTCGGTAACAGGTCATTGCTCGTCTTTAAGATGAGCAATGACATGTTACCGAATGCCTCTTAATCGCTAACGAAGGGTGTTACAATATACCCGCAAGCTTCGATTTTAATTTGTATTGTAGAGTAAGCCTTCTTTTATTTAATATATATCACCCACTCCACATCATGTCTTTTCGCGGATCCCAGATGAGTCCCTGAACAGGTCAGAAGGGCGTTGAAAAAGTCGGAGGGCCCCTAGACGATCTGAAGGGACTCTGGGCATTTCAACAGTAAGAATGCAGTTGTCCAGGGAATACAACTCAACATTTTTGCGCCTCTCCGCGGCGCAATTTATCTACAAATTCAATTATATACGGTTTAGAAGAGATAAAAAAACGGTCCGTTTCTCAGCGCATTTATGTGTTATGTTGCTATTTTCCTATATAATTGGGCAAAATATTTCACTTTAGCATTTTTTAACGCACTTTTAAACGCACAATAACATTTGTACAGGTCCGCACCATAAGCAATGTGACGCATTGATGAGAATTAGAGATGCAAAAATTCCCAAAGAACAGGAACTGGCCCCGCACCGCCACCGCTCATACATGAGTTGGGACCGGCATCCAGGCCGGCCACATGTGGCAGCACCCGCCAGGCCCGGCACGCGGCAGCTAGGAATCTGCATGTATACTTCATTCTACACTTAAAATCTTTTAGCAGGAATATTTATAGTTTGCAATGTGCATTTTGCACCATTTTAACCCACACCACACTGAAACACCAATGGATAATGGATATATATATATATATATATATATGGACCATAGAGTAAAGAAATCCCACACAAGTCAGAACTTGAGATAAATAATCAACAACAGACTAACAGGAAAGTCGAACAGGTCAAGGTGAGTAGACTTCTTTCATCTTTGGTGGTTTGCAAAAATAAAAAACAAAAACAAGACGCATGATAGATATATAGATCATGCAAGTCCAAACGAGCAGCTTAAAAGTATGTAATAAGTATGCATTCATCACTCAACATCACACAATTGTGAACAATGCAATGTTTGGGTTGTAATTGTAATAGCTTCTACAAACAATGTTGAGGTACTACAACCTACTTACTTATTTGATCAATGTTGACATGGACTAGTACATAATAAATATACTTCACAGGATAATGGGGAAAAGGCAAGTTTTCCTGGACATTTAAGTATGACAAACATACTAAAAACATTGGGAGTGACAATCATATCTTGAATGATAAAAGTAAAATAATCAACCTGTTTCAAATTACAGAGTATCCTCGGTTTTCTCACTATCCAAGCCAAGATATCTATAACTAACAACCAAGCCAGTCACACACAGAGCCACTCTTATACGGCCTTGGCACATATTTATACAGCCTTGGGCAGTGGGCACAGATAAACACAGCTTGAGCTACTTCACTGCCAAGGCCAAGGCCGTACAACTGCCTTGGTACAACTTCACACGTCCGTCAAGCTAGCAGCAGATTCATATTCACGAATCTGCTGCTGCCAGACAGACATTCGTCGGGCTCGAATATACTGCTACTGGCAGCAGATTCGGCGAATGTCTGTCAGCTGGCAGCATATTCGTGAACAACTTCCAATATATAATAGGGGTGTGCACGTGCGCACGTGCAAAGCCCTGACTTGT
This sequence comes from Chirona hameri, assembly GCA_036785665.1. Taxonomy (NCBI): domain Eukaryota; kingdom Metazoa; phylum Arthropoda; class Thecostraca; order Balanomorpha; family Balanidae; genus Chirona; species Chirona hameri. The sequence continues at coordinate 11,994 of JAXIVJ010014413.1, read as the reverse complement.
GGGAAACTGGCGGATGAGAGGTCCCTAACCACACACCAAATTTGAACACAATCGGCTCAGCCGTTCATGAGATATAGAATAGGGGTGTGCACGTGCGCACGTGCAGAGTCACCCTACCCCTGAGCTGTGTGAAAGTGGCGGCTGAGGGGTCCCTAACCACACACCAAATGTGCACATAATCTGTCCAGCCGTTGCGGAGTTATTGCGAGAAAATACTTTTCAACACCCCTCACGCGGCACGCGCCACGCGCAGTGGTAGTCACCCACATGAGTCGGCAGTGGTCTCAAACAGGGTAGGTTAGATGGGGCTGCTCGGCAAAGAAGGTCGCTAGTCAATCGGACGTGCGGTTGCAGAGATATGAGCTTCTCAAAAGCGTCGCCACGGGCCGGGTCGGGCCGGGCCGGGTCGGGCTGGGCCGCTCATAATCATATTTTTCCCATACACCACGGAAGGAAGAGCGAGCGCTTCGCGCTCGCTCGTAATACACAAAAATAAATGCCGGCTGGGATAAGCACGTGCGTTGACTTCGAATTCATCTCCGCAACGGTCTTGTGAAAATCAGAAACACAAATAAATGCCGGCTGGGATAAGCAAGTGCGTTGACTTCGAATTTATCTCCGCAACGATCTTGTGAGAATCAGAAGAAAAATATACTTATGTCAATGGTCGTAACTGTGTTGTCCACTGAGAGCCACATCAAGGTGCGGGTAAGTATAATCCTTTACTATTGCAGCAAACAACAATGCTTATCAGTTGCCGGACACAAATGCAATAACTCGCTCCGTCTGCTTCATGCCATGCATGCCTTACTAGTCATGTACAATTTCACATCTAAAGTGCTAAAAAGTGTGTTTACGACAGCTGACTGGTGGTTTAACGCACCGTTGAGTGAGGGAGAAATATCACCCCTTGGCGAACATTCGCAATAGCTCTTCAATTCGTAAAGTTACGAACATGCAACTTGGTATATTTTCTCCGAAATTGATCCCACGTTACCGATCTAAATTATCGGCCACAAATATTGTGCATGCCCTCAATTTAGAGCCGTCACTATACACAAGTTGGGTTATGAAACAACTGTAAACAAATCAAAAAATTGTGGTTTCGAATAAAGTGCAACTAAAGGTTGGTAAGCGCTAGCAAATCACGTTTTCTACACGGCGGCAAGCTCATTTTTTTCTTCAAGCTGGTTTTTGACCCCCCAAAATAAAAACAGAGGCCATTCTTATACAAAATCGAGACACAGCTCGATTTTTTTGCCAATTCTGAGCCATCCGTTATTATAAACAAGTCACATAAAGAATCGTAGACACGAAAACGAGACAAATAAACGAGAAACGGGCTGCGTTTTCGTTATCAAAAACGTTTATCAGCGACAGGTCCTGGCGCAGAGGCTGCGCCAAGCTCGTACAAAGATCGAAAAAACGAGCCAAAATTTGAAACCAGGTGGGGGCTCCGTTTTTCAAGGCACTTGGATTTATTTTAAAACATTCCTTCGTTGCTGCTGCTGTAAGGCTATATATACGTACCTGTGCTGCTGTAGGATTATTGTTGCAGCCCTGCAACCGCGCTGCGCCGAGTAAACGGTGATGGTTGTTCATATTTTCGTCGAAAATGAGTGCATACCTATGCCGGGTCTGTGCGTCCCAGGTGAGCGTCGAATACGAAGGCGTATGAGCTCTGAAGATGCGGAGTTAGTGGATGTAACTGGCCCAAAATCATAACTAATGCATATTAAATGCAAATATGACACTGCCGGATAACCATGAAATACATACCGACCGAAATATACCTAGCGGCTAGCGATGATGTTTTTTATAACGCTTGTGAGTTAAAGTCGCTAAACACTAGGCGATATCCAAGCGACTTCCTGCTGTAGAAAATGGTTGATATATATCGTTAACTTGTAATGCACAAACGTACGGCATCGAAAAACGGGCGCCCCCGGTGTCGAACTTGAGACCTCCTGGACTGTATGGCACTACCCGTCATAATTTAATCATAATTTCATAATTTAATCTCAGGCTTCGGATTGCTGGCAAGTTGCCCGAAGGTGAACGTCTTCAGTCTCCGCCATGGGTCACAAGCGATTCTTTCTTGCTCTGATGTTGAAAGAAAGCATTCGTTTAACAATTAATTTTAACGAATTAATTTGGTAAACTTGACCAATCAACAACAAGTAACAGGAAATTTCTCAAGTTTGACAGTAATAGCGAAAATTCATGAAATCGCACAGTCCTCTCTATACAAAGCCGACGACGTGATTGTTTTTTTTTCTTCAAATTTGTCATCGGAATGTTGCAGACGCAAAAGTTGTGCCGTCCGCTAGCCAATCAGCGTCGCGACTTGAGCGCGTCCGCGAGGAGTCTCTTCGAATATATTCCCTACCACAAGTAGTAATATTCCAGTGGTAAAACCGAAAAGTACCGGTTAGTTTTATTCCAGTAAGTTTTATTGAAAATTATTTTGACATAAAATCCGATGCTAAAAATCAAAATTTTAGCAGCTCTGTTGATTAACGGATAAAACTGGTAAGTATGACGTCATACCTCACTGGCTCATTTTTTCAGCCAGATTTGCAGCCGAGTGTAGAAAATAAGACATAATTTGCAGCCACTTCTCGTTAAAAAAAAAATGCAGCAGGCTGCTTTTCGTTGCTCGATTTTATATTTGCAGCCGTGGCTCGATTTTGTTTGATAAGAATGGCCTCAGATCTTCAAGAGCAAGTATCCAGAGTCTCATAGTAAGAGTCTTATTGAGAGTTTTCGAATGCCGCCTATCGCGACTCGATAACTTCATTGGTTAAAAGATGTAGTCGGGGAGCAATAATTGCCCCGCCCCTCAGCTAACCCGCAATGAAATTGAGATAATTCCCGGTATTGTTGGTTGAATGGACTTTGGTAGTAAACGCACATTGCTTGGCATGTTTTCTGAGCAGTATAACCACCAGCTGATTTGCTGTAAGCCTGTTCACTGACAATGACGCCATTTGTGTTGGTCGTCTGAACGTTCCCGGTGCCCTTCGGCCTGGCAACAGCGATGAGCGACGCAGTATTAAGGCCAGCATTTTTATCAGGCAATCTGCACAATGACATTGTACAAATAACACAATGGCGTCGAAACAATACCCCAGTTTCCGTGAGCAGAACGGCTCAAGGTGAACAGAGTCAAACGCAGTGCAGTTTCGAGCCGCACCTGAGGTGCCCGCGGCCCGCGGCCCCAGAAGGCAGTGCCGGACCGGACCCCGGTCGCCGGTCAATCCACTGGTCGCCACCGCGGTGGAGTAGGGATGGTCGTTACCTGCGTGCGGTGAGTGACTCAGCGGTGACGCCTGAGTCACAGGCAGTCCCCATGACGCGGCTCACCGGTCGCCAGGTCAAACATGACCAGCTGGGATTCACCGACGACACGGGTGCAAAATTGACACAGCTGCAGTGGCAGCAGGCCGACTGAAATTCGTAAGCAAATCATAGGCGCTGCGACAAAGTGGGAATCACAGGCCGAAAAAGCGGTAATGGCGACCCCGGATATCCATCGCACTGGCTTTCCTCAACAATAGCCTCACCCAGTGGATTGTTACAGGGCAGAAGCGGATACCTGTTCGTCAGTGGTGCAGGCGATGTTCATCGTTTTTGTCGATATCCGACATCTTATAGTGGAAAGATGTCCCCACCCAATGGAGAATTGAACTAGTTGACCTTAATACCGATTGTGAGCAAACGACGGTGATAAAGGCCTGCGATTGGCCGCTCCGCCGGCCACGAGAGAGCGCCGTACCATGCATATCACGAGAGTACAATTCTCAGGAACTTTGCTGAGCCGGTGCTAATGACTTCATATGTACTATATTCATGGTCACGAACTACGAGCAGAACACGACGTCAAATGATGTCACTGGGAGCACATCCATGGGCTTAAGTATCCTTGGAACGATTACCTGATCACTCCCATTCCGCGGATGCCTCCTTAGCATATTACTCTGCTTGGGGAGGTCTGATGGGGAGGATAAGGGAGGTCTGATGTTTCAGACCTCCCTTATCGAAAGGTCTGAAACATCTTAGGATGATAAGATAAGAGCATTGCATTGTAAACGAGCTTTGACTGCGGCTTCGATCAATGCAACACAACTGGCGAGCTGAGCAAGGCTCAGATAACAGATATAATGAATGGATATGGATATGGATATGGATATGGATGGATATGAAATGGATATACGAGCTGTTGCAGTTGTGTTTATTCCATTGCCTGATGTGGACAGCGTGGTATACGTGGTATATATAGATATACGAGCTGTTGCAGTTGTGTTTATTCCATTGTCTGATGTGGACAGCGTGGTATACGTGGTATATATAGATATACGAGCTGTTGCAGTTGTGTTTATTCCATTGTCTGATGTGGACAGCGTGGTATACGTGGTATATATAGATATACGAGCTGTTGCAGTTGTGTTTATTCCATTGTCTGATGTGGACAGCGTGGTTTCCCAATGAATAAAGGCCATCAAAACGTTTACAAGGCAAAGCCTTTGTGGTATTTGGTGCACACAAACTAAAAAACTGCATCTTTTGAAATTCTGAAACTGATAGCCGGAACCGAAAAAAACTTCTTCGAACGGAAAAAAAATATTAAAGTGCATTGCTTGTCATGATGTTTGTCATGGTGTTTGTTTGTCTAACAGTTTGTAGAATAAATGTATCTATTTATAATTCACTTTTGTAAAATATGTCAGGTAACTGCTTCGTAGCTACAGCATATATCATACAACATGATAATACCTATTGTTGGCAAATCGTTATTCGTAAAATAAATAGCATAATTCTAACTATTTTATCCTACCAAAATGGAAGATTTAAAAAATAACGACAAGGAATAATTTCTCACAAAAAGCAGCTAATATATACTTCGTTCTCTTGCAGCTGGTGGAAGCTCCGCCTCCATGTCAGCAGATATGTCAGCTTTCATGCAGACCACCCTGCACTAATGCCTAGTGAGCCGGACTGGACAACAGCTGTTTAAGCAGCTCCGGTGTACACTGTACAGTAGTCGGGTTACTTTTTACACAAATGTTAAATTTTCTTGGTGGTACACCTTTTCTCGTTATTTCGACTTTGCTGAGTCCAATGGTATCAATAATTTTGAAATAAAAAAAAATATTTAGGGGTCGCGAAAAATCGTCCCAAATTCCATGTTTTGCTGTAAATGCCCCAAATTCGCCCATCTTGTCTCCGCGATTTTAAGAAACCAATTCAAAAATGTCCTTGTGGCATACCGTTTTCCTGTTATTTAGAATGTGGTGATTCCAGAAATATATATATTGTTTTAATCGGAAGATTTTTTTCTTTTTCAATTTGTATTTATCCATCATCTGCAGCACACAGACATACACACACCTACACACACCTACACATACCTACACACACCTACACACACCTACAATCACCTTCCAACGACTAGCATCAACACATTTAGTTTTCCGTCCTATAATTCCCTCTGGTCTCTCCCTCATCCACCATCTCACAACAGGTCAGAGCATACAAGCGCATCACTCCTACCGCACACCAGCATTGCGAGAATGCTCGAAATAGACTGTCATACACAGGGAGAGACATAATCATGTCTCCCTCATTTACTTCATCGCACATTCGCTAGCGCCTTATCTATGCCTCCCCATATTTCATCGAACTTTATTATTTCACAACGACTCTGTGCCATGCATTTCTCATTCATAATGTCAATCTTAAACTTGACCGTGAACAATTTCACACTAAGGTTTATATGTTTTGATATCATGCTTTTTCCTACAGATATAACCTGATTCATGACCATGTTATCAGATACACCAAAAATTATTTTCCTCGAGTTAAATGCTACCATGCTAGTTACTATGTCTAGGTTATTAATGAAACTTGCAATATTTTTCCAAAAACAATTGACTTCTTTGCAATACCAAAACTTATGTTCTATGGTATCAATGTGTGCTGTGCACCTGCAACACACTGGTGAATCCTTGATGCCCATTATATGCAACATTTTGTTGGTAGCGACAATTTGTGTAATTATTTTATAACTTAAAATATGATAGTAAACTGACGAATTTGTGTAAATTGACAGATATATATCTGCCCAGTTTACTTCCCCATATTTTACTTCCCATCCCTGCTCCCACGAATTTCTTATTTTTTTAGTGTGTTTTTGTAATATAATATTATACAAATATTTGGCTCCTTTTTCTTTACTTAATACGAACTCCACTTGTGGATGGATAATAGGGTATTCAGCTCGCACTTTCCATGGTATAGATTTCCATTCACGCGATAAGCTCCTAATCAATCCAATGTAATCTAAGTACGATCCACCTAGCTGATACATTTGTTTTACCTGCTGAAATGATAAAATATGTCCCAAATCGTCCATAATGTCACTAAGATAGTATAGACCTCTTTTCCGCCAGGCCTTAATACAAGTTGTTTTGTGTTTTGTTACATCAGAGTACCACAAACCGCATCTGTTCATATTCTCAGCGTCAATCTTTATTCCACTACTTACATTGGCGAAGGCTCTTAAGACTTCGGCCCAAAAAGGGTTGAATATTTGTTTGGCCAATTTCGCAAGTGAATCGCTATTCATCTCCCATAAATATGTACCTTCAGATACAGTTTCTTGAAACAGTGAGGTCCAACTATGTTTTGATTGTATTTCCCTTCGTACCCATGTCGCTTTAAGAGCTTCGACATACGTCTCAACTTCTATCATTGCAAGACCTCCCTCGGTATATGGTTTACAGATACTCAATCGCTTTAACCGATCCACTTTTCCGCCCCATATAAAGCGAAACATAATGGTTTGCAATCTTTTCATAAAATCCTTAGGTGGTTTTGGGAGAGAGACAAGTATATGAGTAAGTTTTGGCAAAAGAAGTGCTTTAACTAAGGCTATCTTTCCCCTCACAGTTATATGTCTCCTTTTCCAACTATTCATTATTGACTGTATGAGTCTCAATTTACTTTCGAAATTTTCTTCGTGGGCGTCCTTCTCATCATTTGTAAACACAACTCCCAAAACTTTCAGCTCTTTAGTCCATTTGAAATTAAAGTTTCCATCCATCACTTCACATTCCTGCTCACTTGCACCCACCCAAAAAGCTTGTGTTTTTGAAATATTTGGCTTAAGGCCAGAGTATTTTGCAAAAATCCCTAAGTCGTGAAAAAGCGCCCTGCACGAGTTTACACTTCCATCCAAAAAGCACAGCACATCATCGGCATAGGCAGATATTTTGTACTCCATATTACCAATCTTAACACCTTTGATATTAGCATTGTTTCGTATCCTTTCCAGTGCACATTCTATAACAATCAAAAAGATGTACGGACTTAACGGATCACCCTGACGGCAGGATCGTTCCAGCATTATCTTTTCCGAAATATGACCGTTATACACTAATCGCGAGTATGACCCGATGTAGAGCATATTGAACCACTTCTGTGTTGATTCAGGAAAATTTCGTCTTTGCATCACCGTTCTCGCAAACTCCCAATCAACGGCATTAAAGGCGTCCTCAATATCCAAGCTCACAAAAAGAGCACTCCTTTTTTCTTTTTTCAACTCCTGCATCAAATCGTATGTTAGACGAGTGTTGTCACCAATAAATCGACCCTTCATAAAGCCTGTTTGATCCTTGTCAACTATTGATGGTAACAGATTCCTGATTCTATTTGCTATCGCCGCAGCAATGATTTTGTAACTTACATTTAGCAGAGTTATTGGCCTATATGATTTAATTTCTGATCGCGGTCTATTCGATTTCGGCACAAGCGTGAGAATCCCTTCGCGTAGCGTCAAGGGGAGAACTCCAGTGTCGACACATTCATTTACCATTTTAAAGAAAAACATTTTTAAATCACCCCAAAAATGGTGGTAAAATTCTACAGAAAATCCGTCTGAACCAGGACTTTTTTTTCATTGCTTTCAACGCTGCCTCAAGCTCTGCTAGGTCCAGTGGCAACTTAAGAGAAGCTTTCTCCTTGTTACTGATTTGCTTTATATGGGCACTACTCATGAACTGCTCCGTCCACTGCTCCTTCGGACGTTCTCTAAACATTGCCGTAAAATATTCTACAAGCCTATGTATTATCTTACTTTGACTCGTTATAAACCCACCTACTCCATCTTCAAGAGACGCAATAAGTTTGGCCGAGAATGCCCGTCTTTCCAGGCTAAGAAAGTATGCAGTTGACCTTTCCCCTTGTTCATGCCATTTTGCTCTAGAGCGTGTGATAATACCTTCTAGTGTAACTTTCCTGATTTGTTCAAGCCTCTCCTTTGCTATCTCTAAATTAGTGATCCTCTCCTGATTTGGTCTACATTGTACTATTTCCTCGAGTTCCTCGATCTTTTTTATAATATCATGTTCTTCTAATTTCTTACGACGGCTTCTATGAATCGCAAATGACACTGTAGCAGTTCTCATATTCAATATAATTGTTTCCCAAAAAGAAGACCAACTTATATTTACTTCAACCTCGTGAGGATCCTGCCGAACAAATTCTTCTGCATATACAGGTAAAGCATGTATCAGAAGAGTGTTCATAATGGTCTTTCTAACTGTATCAGAATAATCTTCACACTGCAAAAGCGAGTTATTCATTTTAAAGAAACCCTTTCCCCTCGTATGCTTCTGTATATCTATTTTCAAAGTCACCATGGAATGATCTGTGCGGTAGCCAGGTATAATTTTTTCCTCAGAAACATACGGAATAAGTCCTCGAGAAATAATGAAATAATCTAATCGCGCTTGCTTGATAGCGGAACCCGTATTCCTCCAAGTATATTTCCTCTCATCGCCATTCCTTTCACTGAATATGTCTACCCAACCGTTTGCATCCATTAAGCTTAATAACACGTCTCTGGCTCTTGTGTTATTTTCCCGTACATAATTTGCGGTATCCAAAACGCCATTCAAAGCAAAGTTGAAATCTCCTCCTATGATCAATGGTGTGCTTTCATCTCCTACCTCCTCGCACATCTTCCCTAACTCCTCATAAAATGTTGGACTATCCTCATTTGGACCGTATACATTAGCAAGAATTAATGTTTGTGTATCATTTATAATTACCTTAGCTATAATATAGTTTCCACCCACATCTATCATGGAATTACAGACCTTAATTTTAACTCCCTTGGTAAGTATCGCCACTCCTCTCGCATTGCTCCTATAGGACGCAATAAGGATATCTGTGCCCCAAGCGTTTCGGAATGCGTTCTCTTTTCCTCGCTCACAATGTATGTCCTGCAGCATATATATGTGAAAAGCACCTTTTCTCAAGTAATTGAAAACATCACGTCTTTTACGATAATTACCTAGACCTCGACAATTTAAAGTGCACATATTAATTTCGCTCATTGCTTATCGACTGTTTTAGAAGCTATGAATGAGAAATGCGCGTCACCTGTCAGACAAAATAATTACACTCAGACATAACATATCACAAGCCATAATAATCAGATAACTTATAGTGACAAAACAATAATGACCAACATCCAATGAAAAAACCACCATTTTTTACCCCCGACAGCAGCAAATCTCGATACGCACGCTAAGGCAAACACAAGATACATTATATATAATATAGTGCATGTTCTGGCTACAACACACATAAACAGTTCTCTTCTCTCTCACATAACACCTAAACATGCTGCCAAGCGCAATCTGTCCCTTTGAACCGTCCGATATCCCCTGCGAATATGTTCCCTCGGTTTCACAACTAAGCTGCTTTAGTCGCCTTTATTATGCTTTCCGTACCCCGTCACGAACCTGCGTATGTCCCCGCCATAACGACTACGGACCCCAGTCGCATGCGCCGCAGCCGATCCAAGGAGGTTCTCCGTCCGAGCGACGGGCGGCACAGCGTCAGTGACCGCCATCGGAAGATATTTAGGGGTCGCAAAAAACGTTAAACATTTCAGTTTTTCTTTAAATACCTCCAAATCGTCCATTTCGTAACCGCGGTTTCACGACACGAATATAATATTTTCGACATGGCACAATTCTTCCTAGTTAATAAGACTGTGTTTGTTCAAAATATAGCAATACATCTTTTTATTAAGGAAAAAACATTTAGGGGTGGAAAAATGGCCAAATATTTGAAACTTTTCAATAACCATCCCAATATCACGTATTTTGTCCCGGCGTATTACATGCCTGTACTGTTTTGGTTCTTCCGGAAATGTACATTAGATATATGTAAACGGATACAACATAATCTTCATGTATTTCCCTTGTATTTGATCAGTTGCATGGCTATTTTCTCTTGTATAGGTATGTTTAGTTCTTTGGGACTCCATCACTATGCACGACGCCCACCCTTACCGACACAAGTGGCTTTCTGAAGAGTTTGTCGCATCAAGACAAAGGAAATTGGAACTTATGAGTAAAACATCAGTCGTCGTGGCATTGCATGTTTCAACACATAGCCTTTTGACAAAAAGTTTCCTCACAAAATGACTTGAACTGAAGTGATGCACACGTCACACATACGCTTATAGGCCCATTAGGGTTGACTTCTGGACCGTGTGCACCTGCTTGCGATGGTACTAACTACTAACCCACCTTCAGTAGGAATATCGCTGCAAAAAGCCAGCACCAGTGTATAAGTCCGCAGCTACCAAAGATACTTGTTCAGCCCGGCTAGTGCTGTTATGGCCACCTCTTCGTCCGCCACCTCATTGGTAGTGTATGGAGCACTCAGGGGTGTACCTTCTCCAGAAAGTTTTTGGGGGGGGGGCTGAGCTGGGAAAAATCGTTTGAAGTACCATCAAAATTCATCAAAAATACAGATTTCTCACAGGATTTGATCCACTTTTCGTCCAAGTTGGGGGGGGGGGGAGGGAGGCTGAAGCCAAGTTGGGGAGGGGCCCTCAACTGAATAGGATCCTACACCCCTGAGAGTACTGGAGTACTGGCTAAACTCATGAAAGACGGCGATCTCGGTGACAGGAGAAGAAAGTCATGCTGGAGTGTATATAACAATATACTGCACTGCGATACAATGCGCAGCTTTCCTTGAGATTCGCTGTGAAGCTGCCCGAAAAAAAAGAGCTTCGGGCAGTGAACGATTTTGAAAATGAAGGTACGTATATTACATACCTTCATTTTCTAGGTATTGTACTGCCTAAAGCTCAGGAGAAGGTAGTACTGCAGTACATAATGTAGCAAGTAAGTGCTATACGTATCTTTTTTACAGAAGTCCCTTTTAATCCTCCCCGTAACCGATCCTCCGTCCTCTGTCACGCACACGTCAACCCGGGTCTGGTCGTCGCTGGCTACAGGGCATGTGCTGGACCTCGAGTCGCAACCCGGGAGTGGTGACGCCGTCATGGCTTGGGCCCTCCTCGCAGCTTCGCCCTGCGGGGATGTCCATTGTCCATTGTCCAGCCCCTCCCCCCCCCCCCCCCTCAGTTTGAACGTGGGAGTGGGTCAAATCCGGGGAGAAATCTGTATTTTTTGTGAATTTGTATGGTACTTAAAGCGATTTTCCCCAGCTCAGTCCCCCCCCCCCCCAAAAAAAAAACTTCTGGAGAAGCTACACCCCTGAGTACTCCATACACTACCTATGAGGTGGACCATCGCAAGCGGGTACCCACGGTCAAGAAGTCAACCCTAATACGGGCATTTAAGCGTATGTGTGACGTGTGCATCACTTCAATTAAAGTCATTTTGGGAGGAAACTTTGTGTCAAGAGGCTATGTGTTGAAACATGCAATGCCACGACGACTGATGTTTTACTCATAAGTTACAATTTCCTTTGTCTTGATGCGACAAACTCTTAGAAAGCCACTTGTATCGGTAAGCGTCGGGCATAGTGACAGAGTCCCAAAGAACTAAACATACTTATACAAGAGAAAATAGCCATGCAACTCATTAAATACAAGGGAAATACATGAAGATTATGTTGTATCCGTTTAAATATAAAATGTACATGTCCGGGAGAACCAAA
>JAXIVJ010014412.1:0-30000 GCA_036785665.1 Chirona hameri | reverse complement strand
GCCCACGCCCACGCCCACGCCCACGCCCACGCCCACGCCCACGCCCACGCCCACGCCCACGCCCACGCCCACGCCCACGCCCACGCCCACGCCCACGCCCACGCCCACGCCCACGCCCACGCCCACGCCCACGCCCACGCCCACGCCCACGCCCACGCCCACGCCCACGCCCACGCCCACGCCCACGCCCACGCCCACGCCCACGCCCACGCCCACGCCCACGCCCACGCCCACGCCCACGCCCACGCCCACGCCCACGCCCACGCCCACGCCCACGCCCACGCCCACGCCCACGCCCACGCCCACGCCCACGCCCACGCCCACGCCCACGCCCACGCCCACGCCCACGCCCACGCCCACGCCCACGCCCACGCCCACGCCCACGCCCACGCCCACGCCCACGCCCACGCCCACGCCCACGCCCACGCCCACGCCCACGCCCACGCCCACGCCCACGCCCACGCCCACGCCCACGCCCACGCCCACGCCCACGCCCACGCCCACGCCCACGCCCACGCCCACGCCCACGCCCACGCCCACGCCCACGCCCACGCCCACGCCCACGCCCACGCCCACGCCCACGCCCACGCCCACGCCCACGCCCACGCCCACGCCCACGCCCACGCCCACGCCCACGCCCACGCCCACGCCCACGCCCACGCCCACGCCCACGCCCACGCCCACGCCCACGCCCACGCCCACGCCCACGCCCACGCCCACGCCCACGCCCACGCCCACGCCCACGCCACGCCCACGCCCACGCCCACGCCCACGCCCACGCCCACGCCCACGCCCACGCCCACGCCCACGCCACGCCCACGCCCACGCCCACGCCCACGCCCACGCCCACGCCCACGCCCACGCCCACGCCCACGCCCACGCCCACGCCCACGCCCACGCCCACGCCCACGCCCACGCCCACGCCCACGCCCACGCCCACGCCCACGCCCACGCCCACGCCCACGCCCACGCCCACGCCCACGCCCACGCCCACGCCCACGCCCACGCCCACGCCCACGCCCACGCCCACGCCCACGCCCACGCCCACGCCCACGCCCACGCCCACGCCCACGCCCACGCCCACGCCCACGCCCACGCCCACGCCCACGCCCACGCCCACGCCCACGCCCACGCCCACGCCCACGCCCACGCCCACGCCCACGCCCACGCCCACGCCCACGCCCACGCCCACGCCCACGCCCACGCCCACGCCCACGCCCACGCCCACGCCCACGCCCACGCCCACGCCCGCCCACGCCCACGCCACGCCCACGCCCACGCCCACGCCCACGCCCACGCCCACGCCCACGCCCACGCCCACGCCCACGCCCCACGCCCACGCCCACGCCCACGCCCACCACGCCCACGCCCACGCCCACGCCCACGCCCACGCCCACGCCCACGCCCACGCCCACGCCCACGCCCACGCCCACGCCCACGCCCACGCCCACGCCCACGCCCACGCCCACGCCCACGCCCACGCCCACGCCCACACGCCCACGCCCACGCCCACGCCCACGCCCACGCCCACGCCCACGCCCACGCCCACGCCCACGCCCACGCCCACGCCCACGCCCACGCCCACGCCCACGCCCACGCCCACGCCCACGCCCACGCCCACGCCACGCCCACGCCCACGCCCACGCCCACGCCCCACGCCCACGCCCACGCCCACGCCCACGCCCACGCCCACGCCCACGCCCACGCCCACGCCCACGCCCACGCCCACGCCCACGCCCACGCCCACGCCCACGCCCACCACAGCCACGCCCACGCCCACGCCCACGCCCACGCCCCACGCCCACGCCCACGCCCCACGCCCACGCCCACGCCCACGGCCCACGCCCACGCCCACGCCCACGCCCACGCCCACGCCCACGCCCACGCCCACGCCCACGCCCACGCCCACGCCCACGCCCACGCCCACGCCCACGCCCACACACACCCACACACACACCCACACACACACACCACACACACACACACACACACACACACACACACACACACACACACACACACACACACACACACACACACACACACACACACACACACACACACACACACACACACACACACACACACACACACACACACACACACACACACACACACACACACACACACACACACACACACACACACACACACACACACACACACACACACACACACACACACACACACACACACACACACACACACACACACACACACACACACACACACACACACACACACACACACACACACACACACACACACACACACACACACACACACACACACACACACACACACACACACACACACACACACACACACACACACACACACACACACACACACACACACACACACACACACAGACAGACACACACACACACACACACACACACACACACACACACACACACACACACACACACACACACACACACACACACACACACACACACACACACACACACACACACACACACACACAGACACACACACACACACACACACACACACACACACACACACACACACACACACACACACACACACACACACACACACACACACACACACACACACACACACACACACACACACACACACACACACACACACACACACACACACACACACACACACACACACACACACACACACACACACACACACACACACACACACACACACACACACACACACACACACACACACACACACACACACACACACACACACACACACACACACACACACACACACACACACACACACACACACACACACACACACACACACACACACACACACACACACACACACACACACACACACACACACACACACACACACACACACACACACACACACACACACACACACACACACACACACACACACACACACACACACACACACACACACACACACACACACACACACACACACACACACACACACACACACACACACACACACACACACACACACACACACACACACACACACACACACACACACACACACACACACACACACACACACACACACACACACACACACACACACACACACACACACACACACACACACACACACACACACACACACACACACACACACACACACACACACACACACACACACACACACACACACACACACACACACACACACACACACACACACACACACACACACACACACACACACACACACACACACACACACACACACACACACACACACACACACACACACACACACACACACACACACACACACACACACACACACACACACACACACACACACACACACACACACACACACACACACACACACACACACACACACACACACACACACACACACACACACACACACACACACACACACACACACACACACACACACACACACACACACACACACACACACACACACACACACACACACACACACACACACACACACACACACACACACACACACACACACACACACACACACACACACACACACACACACACACACACACACACACACACACACACACACACACACGTACGATACAAATGTAATGAATTAGAAGCCGTCTATGTATGTGTGTTTGTGTTCTCATTACTGTAGTCACACGCACAGCACAGACGGCAGCACACATGACGGCAGCACACATGACGACAGCACACATGACGACAGCACACATGACGGCAACACACAGACGGCAGCACACATGACGGCAGCACACATGACGACAGCACACATGACGACAGCACACATGACGGCAGCACACATGACGGCAACACACATGACGGCAACACACAGACGGCAGCACACATGACGGCAACACACAGACGGCAGCACACATGACGGCAGCACACATGACGACAGCACACATGACGGCAGCACACATGACGGCAACACACATGACGACAGCACACATGACAGCGATATTTGCACACACCACAGTTGAAAGCTTTGTGACGATCTACTGCAAAAAAAAATCAAGTCGCTCCGATGTCTGTGTCGGTTACAGCAAGCTCCAGAAGGGGCATATTTTTCCATTGGTTTAACATGCATACAAGCCCGTGCGAAATGTCATGTGTGTGCTAAATGCGAAACAAAAACGGAAAACATGGATGCAATCCCAGGTCGATATCTCGGTAATTTAGAGTCTGATCGGCACGGGATAAACACAGGCGTGTAAAATGAACGGGCTGGCGAATGCAATGTGGGTCGGCGATCAGCGCGTGGCACGTGCAAAGTAAATAGCGAAATAATGTTAATAGCATGGCTTTACAACGGTGTTCACGATTAAAGTAAGAAATCGGAACCTATCGCATTTAAAGCGATTAAACATATGCAATTGTGTAGACAAATGTACCGGCTTTATAATGCAGGTAAAGCTGAAACTTACCGATCACTATTTATGCATTTCAATCGTGTTGGGATATAAAATTGGACATTGTTTTCCTGATTACAGCGCCATGCCGCCAGCACCGGAGGGTGTTGAACGATATAAGTTATACAGCTGTGAAGCGCTGTCATTTCTAACCAATATGTACCCAAAATTTACTTGTATTTACAAACAAGAAAATGATCAATAAAGTTTTAATAAAACGCTGTAACACCTATTTTGGTCGGCGTACTTCAGGTTGGTAAAGCTTGCAATATCCACAGAATATTGGTTCCGAAGTCACTATTCTCGAAGAACATACTGCGCCTGAAACACACTCCCGAATTTTAAGGATCACATGTTGATAAATGCAATTTTCGAACGATTTAGTTTAACCCCAAATAAGTTACTTAGCGTTTTACTTTATTTCATGAAATTTTCCCCTAAAGAACACATTTTTTTCATCACCAGAAACGGCATAACCGACGCCAACGATGTCGCCTCTTCGGACAGCGAAACAAGAGGGAACCGCTTGTGATCCTCTATTTCATTTGCAGGTAGGTAGGATGACCCTCTACCAATAAGAGTAACATCAAACGAAATGCTAGGTTTTTACGAAAACCGAGGGATGGCATCGCCCCTTTCCTGCACTAGCGAGGGTTAAGGTCTATTCTAGCGGCTTTTAGAAGATCATTATCATCTGTAGAAGCCGTCCATCAAAATAAGATTCTGAAGATGGATTCCATGGGACGATTGAACAAAAACATTTCCTGTAAAAAAAATAAAGAAATTGAAGTAATTTTCATAGGAAAGTGCGTTCAAAATAAGTTCGGTATTAATCAAATGAAAGCGAATTCCGATGACCTCTGCTGGGAATTTTAACGGAATTGGTTGGTTTTGACCCCATACAACTTGTCTGCCGTTCTGTACCTGTGCGCACAGTGCCCTTTTCAGCCTACCTAGGGTGCCCTTTCCGACAACAGGGTGTGTCCTTTTCTCATTTTGGGACGCAGTGGAAAATCCTTAGAATATGCCCTGCGACACAGGTTTTATGGGTTATTCTACACGTATAATTCGATAATAGCAGCCATTTTCACAATCTGACATCATTTAAGGCCAAGGTCAGGTCATAAATGGTTAAAGTTTAAATGGATATTTCTAAAAAGAAGAAGCATGTTTCTAGTCCAGTTTTGTCTCAGAAATACAATGCTGACATTTATTTGTTTGTATCTGATCACTAAAGCCAAAAACGCAATTTCAAAATATGACGTCATGAGTTAATCATACTTAGGGAGCCATAAATCAGAAAAAAAATAAGGATATTGCCTTTCAATTTGGTTTGGATATTGTCCACACATTGTTCTTAACCTTCGCCCTACGGAAGGGGGGGGGGCTGACAGCCCCTTGTTAACTTCCAAAAAACAAAGCAACTTAGAGCAATGCGGTAAGAGCGATACACGCGATTTTTAGGTTTCAGGTCAAAGGATGACCTTCCAGGTCAAGTGAATGAGCTAAGATCGACCACGTCCAAAAATTGTGATTGTACAGGGCGCTTAGTATAACTTCTGAACGGAAAGAGATAGAAGAGAGACACCGTAAAAAGTAGCGTGTTGTCTGTAAACGACAATCCAAAGGCATCCCATTTTGAGCATCCAGGTCAACTGGTGACCTTTGGGGTCAGGTAAATGGACCTTTGGGGTTTGTCATGACCTTGACGAAAGGGCATAGGGCATAGGTCGTATACACTTCACATTTTGATAGGATACGTATATTTGTTGTAAACTCAGCAACTTAAAGTTTCAGCAAGATGCGACGCATATGTAAAAAGTTATTCAAGAAAAATATCAGGGGTGGAGGAAGGGGAGGGGGAGGGGACTGTCAGGCGAGGGTTAAACATATCTTTCGTTTTTTTTAAAGTTAGACAATTTTGATTTTGAGGACATTTTTTCACACAAAGAAAATTCTGGGCTTCAAAAAACAAAATTGGCAAATATCCGAGATAGCCATTGTGTAGCCCTTGCCATTTGCTATCTGTTGATGTTTTTTATTGCATTTTTCTCAAAATATGGCATTTGTACGACGGCCTGCTAAAGTTGAGCTGATTTTTGTGTCAAACTCGTGTGTAGTGACGTCACTAAATTTGCTATGTCTCGAAAGTTTTCGACGAAATTGCTTCATTTTTGCACAGAAGACGAAATATTGATTTAGGAGAAGGTACCTGAAGTTTCACGTCAATAGCTCCATTTTTATATAGCTATTGCGAAAGTTCGTCAGGGGGGGGGGGCGAAAAACGCTCTCAGCCAATGGCGGGGTGGGGGCGAAGGCATTTAGAGCATGGCCCGCTCACAAAATGGATCCGAAATCTAATGAACTTAAGTAAAATGGGGCCTATGATTCATGGGGCCCGCACCAGGGGCTTTGACCCCTCGAAATGAAATCCTGGTTGTGCCACTGTGCTTGGGAATATTCACATTTATATTTGAGATATTTATAATAAAAAACATGCATTATTTTGTAAATATTAGCTGGAAATAGCGGCATGGGAAGAACTCAATGAAAGCAAGTGCACTTTAAGTGAAGATTTAAACGAAGATGTGCATGGAACTTGGAAGGCGAATCAGATTTCTCAGATGAGGACGAGGTTGGAGGATATGATCCAAGAAAAGGTGAGTGAGGAAGCACAAATACAACATAAAAGCAGGCCCATTTAGAACATCAATCTGTCTGAAATGATCTACATACGAGAACATGGGAAGGTCATTATGACGTCATCTTAAAGGCGGCCCGAGATTCGTGAGCGGGTGCTGCTCGCATGAACATTGGAAGGATTAAGACCGGCATTGAAGAGGCATGTGTCCACCCAAACATATACCTACGAAATGTCCCCCCTGGTGACCGGAATGGACGCGGGTATACGGTGCGGCGGAATATCCATAGCCGAGTTGGCGGGGTCGTGGTATCACACGTCATTGGCCGGCAGCTACTCTGCAGATGTCCATACTCAGCCACAGACGTCCAGTGGATATACGGTGCGGCGGAATATCCATAGCCGAGTTAGCGGGGTCGTGGTATCACACGTCATTGGCCGGCAGCTACTCTGCAGATGACCATACTCAGCCACAGACGTCCAGTGGATATACGGTGCGGCGGAACATCCATAGCCGGGTTGGCGGGGTCGTGGTATCACACGTCATTGGCCGGCAGCTACTCTGCAGATGTCCATACTCAGCCACTGACGTCCAGTGGATATACGGTGCGGCGGAATATCCATAGCCGAGTTAGCGGGGTCGTGGTATCACACGTCATTGGCCGGCAGCTACTCTGCAGATGTCCATACTCAGCCACTGACGTCCAGTGGATATACGGTGCGGCGGAACATCCATAGCCGAGTTGGCGGGGTCGTGGTATCACACGTCATTGGCCGGCAGCTACTCTGCAGATGTCCATACTCAGCCACTGACGTCCAGTGGATATACGGTGCGGCGGAACATCCATAGCCGGGTTGGCGGGGTCGTGGTATCATACGTCATTGGCCGGCAGCTACTCTGCAGATGTCCATACTCAGCCACTGACGTCCAGTGGATATACGGTGCGGCGGAACATCCATAGCCGGGTTGGCGGGGTCGTGGTATCATACGTCATTGGCCGGCAGCTACTCTGCAGATGTCCATACTCAGCCACTGACGTCCAGTGGATATACGGTGCGGCGGAATATCCATAGCCGGGTTGGCGGGGTCGTGGTATCATACGTCATTGGCCGGCAGCTACTCTGCAGATGTCCATACTCAGCCACTGCCATCCAGTGTCTGGCAGTCGCGTGCGGGCACGGAACGCAGACGGATGTTATTTCACAAGTGTTTATAAAGGACCTGGCGTCGGCTCCGGTGACGCGCGTCACTCCGATTCACAGATTACCGCGGCGCCAGTCGCCGAGCGATCGCAACTAGTACGCAGTCTCTGCAGATTATATTCGGAACCTGGCACTCTGCCAGTGGCCGTGGGTTTTTCCAGACATTCCGGCGGTGTCGTGTCGCAGCAGCGTTTAACATCCTCTTATGACGTTAACAGCAGTAAGGCGAATATATCGTCTGGGTATCCGGCGGTGAAGTCCCGCAGTCCGCATGCGGATTACCAGAGCCATCTACCGGAGATCGCCTCAGGCTGGGGAAGGCACTGGATCGCGTTGGCTATAGCAGCGTGCCCGGCAGACGGTGGTGCACAGTAGCCGCCCGGCTCTGGTGGTGACAGGTGATGGCGTCTCCGTGGGTACTGCTGTTCCTTGGCGTGGTGGCGGCCGATAGGTGAGTCAGCCGTATCCGTGTCTGACTGAGAGGTGGAGAGGTGCCAGTGGCCGAGCCCAAACAACGCTATGTCACGTGTATTGTTTTCACTGTGTGTTTTCATATACTAACTCTCCTAATTGTGGCGCTTGTTTTCTGGGCAAGCATATTTTGCTTAAAGGAAATAGTTCACCGTCGGGAAATTTTTTAGAACACGATTTTATTATATTTTTTAATATAGTTTCTTTTTTTTCTTTTCAAAAATGGTCCTACATCGCGCCAATTCCGGACAGAAGGTCGTACATTATTAATGTTTGGTGTGCGATATTGGTCTGCGCACGCTCCCTGACAGTGCTGGCACTTTCAGACGGTACGGTATATCATATATGCGTCGCATTTCTTCGCCAAAAAGTCAAATATCTTCGGCTGGAGAGTCTTTTCAGCCAAGAAAAGTTGCAGATAAGGATTTCTCAACACAGGCTACAAAACTGCTATTTCAGTTCAAAATCCCATGTTGAAGGTAAACTAATTCCTTTAATGTCAATATTGTTCGTTGGACGATATCTTCACACGGACTCGGATGTAAGGAGCTTATGCAGGAGAGAACTCGGATGTAAGGAACTTATGCAGGAGAGGACTCGGATGTAAGGAACTTATACAGGAGAGGACTCGGATGTAAGGAACTTATGCAGGAGAGGACTCGGATGTAAGGAACTTATGCAGGAGAGGACTCGGATGTAAGCAACTTATGCAGGAGAGGACTCGGATGTAAGGAACTTATGCAGGAGAGGACTCGGATGTAAGAACTTATGCAGGGGAGGACTCGGATGTAAGGAACTTATGCAGGAGAGGACTCTGATGTAAGGAACTTATGCAGGAGAGGACTTTATGCAGGAGAGACTCTGATGTAAGGAACTTATGCAGGAGAGGACTTGCTGATGTAAGGAACTTATGTCAGGAGAGGACTCGGCTGTAAGGAATTATGCAGGAGAGGACTCGGATGTAAGGAACTTATAAAGGAGACGCGACTCGGATGTAAAGAACTTATGCAGGAGAGGACTCGGATGTAAGTAACTTATGCAGGAGAGGACTCGGATGTAAGGAACTTATGCAGGGAGAGGACTCCTGATGTAAGGAACTTATGCAGGAGAGGACTCGATGTAAGGAACTTAAGCAGCAGAGGACTCGGATGTAAGGAACTTAGCGGAGAGCTGAGTAAGAACTAGGCAGACTCAGGATGTAAGGAACTTATGCAGGAGAGGACTCGGCTGTAAGGAACTTATGCAGGAGAGGACTCGGATGTAAGGAAACTATGCAGGAGAGGACTCGGAGTAGGAACTAAGCAGGAGACTGACTGATGTAAGGAACTTATGCAGGAGAGGACTCGGATGTAAGGAACTTATGCAAGGAGAAGGCCTCGGATGTAAGGAACTTATGCAGGAGAGGACTCGGATGTAAGGAACCTATGCAGGAGAGGACTCTGATGTAAGGAACCTTATGCAGGAGAGGACTCGGAGTAAGGAACTATGCAGGAGAGGACTCGATGTAGGAATGAGAGACTCTGATGTAGGCAGTGCAGGAGAGGACTCGGATGTAAGGAAACTTATGAGGAGAGGACTCTGATGTAAGGAACTTATGCAGGAGAGGACTCGGCTGTAAGGAACATATAGCAGGAGAGGACTCGGATGTAAGGAACTTAGTAGGAGAGGACTCGGATGTACGGAACTGATGCAGAGCAGGACTGGAAGGACATCGGAGAGTAGGAATGATGCAGGAGAGGACTCGGATGTAAGGAAACTTATGCAGGAGAGGGACTCTGAAGTAAGGAACTTATGCAGGAGAGGACTCGGATGTAAGGAACTGATGCAGGAGAGGACTCGGATGTAAGGAACTTATGTAGGAGAGGACTCGGATGTAAGGAACTGATGCAGGAGAGGACTCGGATGTAAGGAACTTATGCAGGAGAGGACTCGGATGTAAGGAACTTATGCAGGAGAGGACTCGGATGTAAGAAGCTTATGCAGGAGAGGACTCGGATGTAAGGAACTGATGCAGGAGAGGACTCGGATGTAAGGAACTTATGCAGGAGAGGACTCGGATGTAAGAAACTTATGCAGGAGAGGACTCGGATGTAAGGAACTGATGCAGGAGAGGACTCGGATGTAAGGAACTGATGCAGGAGAGGACTCGGATGTAAGGAACTTATGTAGGAGAGGACTCGGATGTAAGGAACTGATGCAGGAGAGGACTCGGATGTAAGGAACCTATGCAGGAGAGGACTCGGATGTAAGGAACTGATGCAGGAGAGGACTCGGATGTAAGGAACTTATGTAGGAGAGGACTCGGATGTAAGGAACTTATGCAGGAGAGGACTCGGATGTAAGGAACTTATGCAGGAGAGGACTCGGATGTAAGGAACTTATGCAGGAGAGGACTCTGATGTAAGGAACTTATGCAGGAGAGGACTCGGATGTAAGGAACTTATGCAGGAGAGGACTCGGATGTAAGGAACTGATGCAGGAGAGGATTCGGATGTAAGGAACCTATGCAGGAGAGGACTCTGATGTTAGGAACCTATGCAGGAGAGGACTCGGATGTAAGGAACTTATGTAGGAGAGGACTCGGATGTAAGGAACTTATGCAGGAGAGGACTCGGATGTAAGGAACTTATGCAGGAGAGGACTCGGATGTTAGGAACTTATGCAGGAGAGGACTCTGATGTTAGGAACTTATGCAGGAGAGGACTCGGATGTTAGGAACTTATGCAGGAGAGGACTCTGATGTTAGGAACTTATGCAGGAGAGGACTCGGATGTAAGGAACTTATGCAGGAGAGGACTCGGATGTAAGGAACTTATGCAGGAGAGGACTCTGATGTAAGGAACTTATGCAGGAGAGGACTCGGATGTAAGGAACTTATGCAGGAGAGGACTCGGATGTTAGGAACTTATGCAGGAGAGGACTCTGATGTTAGGAACCTATGCAGGAGAGGACTCGGATGTAAGGAACTTATGTAGGAGAGGACTCGGATGTAAGGAACTTATGCAGGAGAGGACTCGGATGTAAGGAACTTATGCAGGAGAGGACTCGGATGTTAGGAACTTATGCAGGAGAGGACTCTGATGTTAGGAACTTATGCAGGAGAGGACTCGGATGTAAGGAACTTATGCAGGAGAGGACTCGGATGTAAGGAACTTATGCAGGAGAGGACTCTGATGTAAGGAACTTATGCAGGAGAGGACTCGGATGTTAGGAACTTATGCAGGAGAGGACTCGGATGTAAGGAACTTATGCAGGAGAGGACTCGGATGTAAGGAACTTATGCAGGAGAGGACTCGGAAGTAAGGAACTTATGCAGGAGAGGACTCGGCTGTAAGGAACTTATGCAGGAGAGGACTCGGATGTAAGGAACTTATGCAGGAGAGGACTCGGATGTAAGGAACTTATGTAGGAGAGGACTCGGATGTAAGGAACTTATGCAGGAGAGGACTCGGATGTAAGGAACTTATGTAGGAGAGGACTCGGCTGTAAGGAACTTATGCAGGAGAGGACTCGGATGTAAGGAACTTATGTAGGAGAGGACTCGGATGTAAGGAACTTATGCAGGAGAGGACTCGGATGTAAGGAACTTATGCAGGAGAGGACTCGGATGTAAGGAACTTATGCAGGAGAGGACTCGGATGTAAGGAACTTATGTAGGAGAGGACTCGGCTGTAAGGAACTTATGTAGGAGAGGACTCGGATGTAAGGAACTGATGTAGGAGAGGACTCGGCTGTAAGGAACTTATGCAGGAGAGGACTCGGCTGTAAGGAACTTATGCAGGAGAGGACTCGGATGTAAGGAACTTATGTAGGAGAGGACTCGGCTGTAAGGAACTTATGCAGGAGAGGACTCGGATGTAAGGAACTTATGTAGGAGAGGACTCGGATGTAAGGAACTTATGCAGGAGAGGACTCGGATGTAAGGAACTTATGCAGGAGAGGACTCGGATGTAAGGAACTTATGCAGGAGAGGACTCTGATGTAAGGAACTTATGTAGGAGAGGACTCGGATGTAAGGAACTTATGTAGGAGAGGACTCGGATGTAAGGAACTTATGTAGGAGAGGACTCGGCTTGCCCACGGACGGCCACCTGTAGGAAATATGAAGTCGGTCGCCTGTTTCACAATATTCCACTTTATCCCTTCTCATTCAGCCCATTGCTGCGCAATGGGCCGAGCGGACCGGACCGACCTTATCCCGCAATTGCACTGTAGTTAGTAGGGGTGATCTATAAAATGCTCTTTTCCGAGAGAAAATTAGACACTCAGAACCTGTTCCACGAACCTTAAAAAGAGACTTGGTACATCGGTTTTGGTCCTCCTGTAAAGGAAATAGTTCACCTTCGGAATTTTTTTCAGAACACGATTTTGTTATATTTTTCTAATACAGTTTCTTCTTTTCTTTTCAAAAATGGTCCTACATCGCGCCAATTCAGGACAGAATGTCGTAAATTATTAATTTTACGGTGTGCGTTATTGGTCTGCGCATGCTCTATGCAGTGCTGGCACTTTCAGACGGTACGGTATATCATATATGCGCCGAATTCCTTCGCCAAAAAGTCATATCTTCGGCTGGAGTCTTTTCAGCCAAGAAAAGTTGCAGATAATGATTTCTCAACACGGGCTACAAAACTGTTATTTCAGTTCAAAACCCCATGTTGAAGGTAAACTATTTCCTTTAAAAAAAACTACCACCTCGAAAAAAACGAAACCTTGCAAAAATGCAATGTCAGGACGCCACAAGTGGTCGTTTGCCCCTCTAATTATTCTCAATAACTCCCGATCCGCTTCAGTGACATCGATCAAGTTTGGTAGGCTGGTAGAACGATTCATTTGAAACATTTTGACACCAGCACAAGTTCCAGGTCGGGTCAGGTCACCGAGTTATGACGTCACAACCAAACGTCTGCGCAACGGCTTTTGAGCTGATGGATGTCCTCGTGCTACTTTATTCATTAGTATCATCACTTGGCGTTTGCAACGTATCATGCCGGTCATCAGTGGCGGATCCAGAGGGGGTGGAATGCCGCCCCCCCCCCCACCCACTTGAGCCTTGAAGGAGTCCAATAGCCCGAGGGGACTTGGAGATGCAGACTTGCGCCATTCCGAGGTGAACCATTGAGACCACGCGGTGGCGCGTCGACAAAGAGTGTTTATTTATCAAAGCTGACATTGCCTCAGAGTGCGAAGGGTGCTTCTCAGAAACTGACCCTTCACGTCTTATCAGAGCCGAGGTCGGATCACCGGGGTCACGTGGGTTACCGGGGTAGGTCACGTCACCACCCGACACCCCTGAATTCCCAGAAACTGACCCTTCACGTCTTACCAGAGCCGAGGTCGGGTCACCGGGGTAGGTCACGTGACCAAGTCACACCCCTGAATTCCCAGAAACTGACCCTTCACGTCTTACCAGAGCCGAGGTCTGGTCACCGGGGTAGATCACGTGACCAAGTCACACCTCTGAATTCTCAGAAACTGACCCTTCACGTCTTACCAGAGCCGAGGTCTGGTCACCGGGGTAGATCACGTGACCAAGTAACACCCCTGAATTCTCAGAAACTGACCCTTCACGTCTTATCAGTGCCGAGGTCGGGTCACCGGGGTAGGTCACGTGACCAAGTCACACCCCTGAATTCTCAGAAACTGGCCCTTCACGTCTTACCAGAGCCGAGGTCGGTCACCGGGGTAGGTCACGTGACCAAGTCACACCCCTGAATTCTCAGAAACTGACCCTTCACGTCTTACCAGAGCCGAGGTCGGGTCACCAGGGTAGGGCACGTGACCACCCGACACCCCTGAATGCCCTGAGGCGAGTTCTCGGTTTAATTCCATTTGTTCCGCGGGCGTCTGGAGGGAATGAAGGTGTGTGCACAAGGGGCAAATACTGATGCAGACACCCTGTATTTTAAGCGCTGAAACGTCGACCGCGATATCTATCGTGCGTGATATCCATGCGTGATCTACAGCTGAAACGTCGACCGCGATATCTATCGTGCGTGATATCCATGCGTGATCTACATAACTAGTCATTACAGTGCGGGGACATCTAGCGGTGGAGTTTCCATTATAAACGCAGCGATACCTATTCGTAGATGTTGGGTCGGAAATTCAGGATTATTGCACAGATGATTGATTGGTGCATATTCGGCGTCATGAGCCGACTACTTTTTCTTATTGCTTATTTTTGATGAAACGACTCCCTTAGAATGACGTCACACACCGGAGTAAATTCCTCGTCCCTCTTTTTTTCTAGGAAGCTGGCGTAACACAGTTACGTATAATCTTAGATATTCTACAGGGAATCCGTCTTTTTCCTGGTGTAAGTTCTATGAAACTGGGCTCAGGTCTAATCCGTGTCAATCTCTTCCTCGACCGGCTCCTACTCAGGAGATTACAATAACTGGGCAGTGTTCTCAGGAGATTACCATAACTGGGCAGTGTTCGCTCAGTTGCAGGGTTAACGCTGTGTCCGGCAGCGCCCGTGGCTGTTGTGACACGAACCTGATCCGCCTGTAAACAGATCCTTCGGTCCGGTGTCATGTCCCGAGGTCACGGCCTCACTTCATATCCCGAAGCAGTCGTCTGATTCAAGCCCATATATATGAAGTTAGACCAGCGGCCTGATTTGCCGAACCCGACAAATCGGGGTAGCCCCAGCGTGCGCACCAGTGTCGCCTTGAGCTACTAATAGAAAGCCTGCGCTCATGACTGTCCCGCCAGGCGGGTGCCAAAAATAGTAAACCTCTGCCATGTATGTATGCAAGGTGTGTGTGTGTGTGTGTGTGTGTGTGTGTGTGTGTGTGTGTGTGTGTGTGTGTGTGTGTGTGTGTGTGTGTGTGTGTGTGTGTGTGTGTGTGTGTGTGTGTGTGTGTGTGTGTGTGTGTGTGTGTGTGTGTGTGTGTGTGTGTGTGTGTGTGTGTGTGTGTGTGTGTGTGTGTGTGTGTGTGTGTGTGTGTGTGTGTGTGTGTGTGTGTGTGTGTGTGTGTGTGTGTGTGTGTGTGTGTGTGTGTGTGTGTGTGTGTGTGTGTGTGTGTGTGTGTGTGTGTGTGTGTGTGTGTGTGTGTGTGTGTGTGTGTGTGTGTGTGTGTGTGTGTGTGTGTGTGTGTGTGTGTGTGTGTGTGTGTGTGTGTGTGTGTGTGTGTGTGTGTGTGTGTGTGTGTGTGTGTGTGTGTGTGTGTGTGTGTGTGTGTGTGTGTGTGTGTGTGTGTGTGTGTGTGTGTGTGTGTGTGTGTGTGTGTGTGTGTGTGTGTGTGTGTGTGTGTGTGTGTGTGTGTGTGTGTGTGTGTGTGTGTGTGTGTGTGTGTGTGTGTGTGTGTGTGTGTGTGTGTGTGTGTGTGTGTGTGTGTGTGTGTGTGTGTGTGTGTGTGTGTGTGTGTGTGTGTGTGTGTGTGTGTGTGTGTGTGTGTGTGTGTGTGTGTGTGTGTGTGTGTGTGTGTGTGTGTGTGTGTGTGTGTGTGTGTGTGTGTGTGTGTGTGTGTGTGTGTGTGTGTGTGTGTGTGTGTGTGTGTGTGTGTGTGTGTGTGTGTGTGTGTGTGTGTGTGTGTGTGTGTGTGTGTGTGTGTGTGTGTGTGTGTGTGTGTGTGTGTGTGTGTGTGTGTGTGTGTGTGTGTGTGTGTGTGTGTGTGTGTGTGTGTGTGTGTGTGTGTGTGTGTGTGTGTGTGTGTGTGTGTGTGTGTGTGTGTGTGTGTGTGTGTGTGTGTGTGTGTGTGTGTGTGTGTGTGTGTGTGTGTGTGTGTGTGTGTGTGTGTGTGTGTGTGTGTGTGTGTGTGTGTGTGTGTGTGTGTGTGTGTGTGTGTGTGTGTGTGTGTGTGTGTGTGTGTGTGTGTGTGTGTGTGTGTGTGTGTGTGTGTGTGTGTGTGTGTGTGTGTGTGTGTGTGTGTGTGTGTGTGTGTGTGTGTGTGTGTGTGTGTGTGTGTGTGTGTGTGTGTGTGTGTGTGTGTGTGTGTGTGTGTGTGTGTGTGTGTGTGTGTGTGTGTGTGTGTGTGTGTGTGTGTGTGTGTGTGTGTGTGTGTGTGTGTGTGTGTGTGTGTGTGTGTGTGTGTGTGTGTGTGTGTGTGTGTGTGTGTGTGTGTGTGTGTGTGTGTGTGTGTGTGTGTGTGTGTGTGTGTGTGTGTGTGTGTGTGTGTGTGTGTGTGTGTGTGTGTGTGTGTGTGTGTGTGTGTGTGTGTGTGTGTGTGTGTGTGTGTGTGTGTGTGTGTGTGTGTGTGTGTGTGTGTGTGTGTGTGTGTGTGTGTGTGTGTGTGTGTGTGTGTGTGTGTGTGTGTGTGTGTGTGTGTGTGTGTGTGTGTGTGTGTGTGTGTGTGTGTGTGTGTGTGTGTGTGTGTGTGTGTGTGTGTGTGTGTGTGTGTGTGTGTGTGTGTGTGTGTGTGTGTGTGTGTGTGTGTGTGTGTGTGTGTGTGTGTGTGTGTGTGTGTGTGTGTGTGTGTGTGTGTGTGTGTGTGTGTGTGTGTGTGTGTGTGTGTGTGTGTGTGTGTGTGTGTGTGTGTGTGTGTGTGTGTGTGTGTGTGTGTGTGTGTGTGTGTGTGTGTGTGTGTGTGTGTGTGTGTGTGTGTGTGTGTGTGTGTGTGTGTGTGTGTGTGTGTGTGTGTGTGTGTGTGTGTGTGTGTGTGTGTGTGTGTGTGTGTGTGTGTGTGTGTGTGTGTGTGTGTGTGTGTGTGTGTGTGTGTGTGTGTGTGTGTGTGTGTGTGTGTGTGTGTGTGTGTGTGTGTGTGTGTGTGTGTGTGTGTGTGTGTGTGTGTGTGTGTGTGTGTGTGTGTGTGTGTGTGTGTGTGTGTGTGTGTGTGTGTGTGTGTGTGTGTGTGTGTGTGTGTGTGTGTGTGTGTGTGTGTGTGTGTGTGTGTGTGTGTGTGTGTGTGTGTGTGTGTGTGTGTGTGTGTGTGTGTGTGTGTGTGTGTGTGTGTGTGTGTGTGTGTGTGTGTGTGTGTGTGTGTGTGTGTGTGTGTGTGTGTGTGTGTGTGTGTGTGTGTGTGTGTGTGTGTGTGTGTGTGTGTGTGTGTGTGTGTGTGTGTGTGTGTGTGTGTGTGTGTGTGTGTGTGTGTGTGTGTGTGTGTGTGTGTGTGTGTGTGTGTGTGTGTGTGTGTGTGTGTGTGTGTGTGTGTGTGTGTGTGTGTGTGTGTGTGTGTGTGTGTGTGTGTGTGTGTGTGTGTGTGTGTGTGTGTGTGTGTGTGTGTGTGTGTGTGTGTGTGTGTGTGTGTGTGTGTGTGTGTGTGTGTGTGTGTGTGTGTGTGTGTGTGTGTGTGTGTGTGTGTGTGTGTGTGTGTGTGTGTGTGTGTGTGTGTGTGTGTGTGTGTGTGTGTGTGTGTGTGTGTGTGTGTGTGTGTGTGTGTGTGTGTGTGTGTGTGTGTGTGTGTGTGTGTGTGTGTGTGTGTGTGTGTGTGTGTGTGTGTGTGTGTGTGTGTGTGTGTGTGTGTGTGTGTGTGTGTGTGTGTGTGTGTGTGTGTGTGTGTGTGTGTGTGTGTGTGTGTGTGTGTGTGTGTGTGTGTGTGTGTGTGTGTGTGTGTGTGTGTGTGTGTGTGTGTGTGTGTGTGTGTGTGTGTGTGTGTGTGTGTGTGTGTGTGTGTGTGTGTGTGTGTGTGTGTGTGTGTGTGTGTGTGTGTGTGTGTGTGTGTGTGTGTGTGTGTGTGTGTGTGTGTGTGTGTGTGTGTGTGTGTGTGTGTGTGTGTGTGTGTGTGTGTGTGTGTGTGTGTGTGTGTGTGTGTGTGTGTGTGTGTGTGTGTGTGTGTGTGTGTGTGTGTGTGTGTGTGTGTGTGTGTGTGTGTGTGTGTGTGTGTGTGTGTGTGTGTGTGTGTGTGTGTGTGTGTGTGTGTGTGTGTGTGTGTGTGTGTGTGTGTGTGTGTGTGTGTGTGTGTGTGTGTGTGTGTGTGTGTGTGTGTGTGTGTGTGTGTGTGTGTGTGTGTGTGTGTGTGTGTGTGTGTGTGTGTGTGTGTGTGTGTGTGTGTGTGTGTGTGTGTGTGTGTGTGTGTGTGTGTGTGTGTGTGTGTGTGTGTGTGTGTGTGTGTGTGTGTGTGTGTGTGTGTGTGTGTGTGTGTGTGTGTGTGTGTGTGTGTGTGTGTGTGTGTGTGTGTGTGTGTGTGTGTGTGTGTGTGTGTGTGTGTGTGTGTGTGTGTGTGTGTGTGTGTGTGTGTGTGTGTGTGTGTGTGTGTGTGTGTGTGTGTGTGTGTGTGTGTGTGTGTGTGTGTGTGTGTGTGTGTGTGTGTGTGTGTGTGTGTGTGTGTGTGTGTGTGTGTGTGTGTGTGTGTGTGTGTGTGTGTGTGTGTGTGTGTGTGTGTGTGTGTGTGTGTGTGTGTGTGTGTGTGTGTGTGTGTGTGTGTGTGTGTGTGTGTGTGTGTGTGTGTGTGTGTGTGTGTGTGTGTGTGTGTGTGTGTGTGTGTGTGTGTGTGTGTGTGTGTGTGTGTGTGTGTGTGTGTGTGTGTGTGTGTGTGTGTGTGTGTGTGTGTGTGTGTGTGTGTGTGTGTGTGTGTGTGTGTGTGTGTGTGTGTGTGTGTGTGTGTGTGTGTGTGTGTGTGTGTGTGTGTGTGTGTGTGTGTGTGTGTGTGTGTGTGTGTGTGTGTGTGTGTGTGTGTGTGTGTGTGTGTGTGTGTGTGTGTGTGTGTGTGTGTGTGTGTGTGTGTGTGTGTGTGTGTGTGTGTGTGTGTGTGTGTGTGTGTGTGTGTGTGTGTGTGTGTGTGTGTGTGTGTGTGTGTGTGTGTGTGTGTGTGTGTGTGTGTGTGTGTGTGTGTGTGTGTGTGTGTGTGTGTGTGTGTGTGTGTGTGTGTGTGTGTGTGTGTGTGTGTGTGTGTGTGTGTGTGTGTGTGTGTGTGTGTGTGTGTGTGTGTGTGTGTGTGTGTGTGTGTGTGTGTGTGTGTGTGTGTGTGTGTGTGTGTGTGTGTGTGTGTGTGTGTGTGTGTGTGTGTGTGTGTGTGTGTGTGTGTGTGTGTGTGTGTGTGTGTGTGTGTGTGTGTGTGTGTGTGTGTGTGTGTGTGTGTGTGTGTGTGTGTGTGTGTGTGTGTGTGTGTGTGTGTGTGTGTGTGTGTGTGTGTGTGTGTGTGTGTGTGTGTGTGTGTGTGTGTGTGTGTGTGTGTGTGTGTGTGTGTGTGTGTGTGTGTGTGTGTGTGTGTGTGTGTGTGTGTGTGTGTGTGTGTGTGTGTGTGTGTGTGTGTGTGTGTGTGTGTGTGTG
This sequence comes from Chirona hameri, assembly GCA_036785665.1. Taxonomy (NCBI): domain Eukaryota; kingdom Metazoa; phylum Arthropoda; class Thecostraca; order Balanomorpha; family Balanidae; genus Chirona; species Chirona hameri. The sequence goes on along the minus strand of JAXIVJ010014412.1, from coordinate 10,122 downwards.
TGTGTGTGTGTGTGTGTGTGTGTGTGTGTGTGTGTGTGTGTGTGTGTGTGTGTGTGTGTGTGTGTGTGTGTGTGTGTGTGTGTGTGTGTGTGTGTGTGTGTGTGTGTGTGTGTGTGTGTGTGTGTGTGTGTGTGTGTGTGTGTGTGTGTGTGTGTGTGTGTGTGTGTGTGTGTGTGTGTGTGTGTGTGTGTGTGTGTGTGTGTGTGTGTGTGTGTGTGTGTGTGTGTGTGTGTGTGTGTGTGTGTGTGTGTGTGTGTGTGTGTGTGTGTGTGTGTGTGTGTGTGTGTGTGTGTGTGTGTGTGTGTGTGTGTGTGTGTGTGTGTGTGTGTGTGTGTGTGTGTGTGTGTGTGTGTGTGTGTGTGTGTGTGTGTGTGTGTGTGTGTGTGTGTGTGTGTGTGTGTGTGTGTGTGTGTGTGTGTGTGTGTGTGTGTGTGTGTGTGTGTGTGTGTGTGTGTGTGTGTGTGTGTGTGTGTGTGTGTGTGTGTGTGTGTGTGTGTGTGTGTGTGTGTGTGTGTGTGTGTGTGTGTGTGTGTGTGTGTGTGTGTGTGTGTGTGTGTGTGTGTGTGTGTGTGTGTGTGTGTGTGTGTGTGTGTGTGTGTGTGTGTGTGTGTGTGTGTGTGTGTGTGTGTGTGTGTGTGTGTGTGTGTGCTTCAACTGACAACAAAATACGCAGGTCGAGCACTACAAATATAAAAACGAAAGCAATTCATAGGCGACCAAAGTAAAAGGTCGTAAAGTGTCATGTCTTGACTTGTAAACTTCGCAGTTAAATTGAATACCACCTTCTTCGCACTTGTTAAGTAACTAATCATGACCAAAACAACTCGAATCCAGTTTGAATTTGTGGACGGTTTTTAAGGCAGCCTAAACCATGCTGCTTTCTTTCCCCATTCTGAAATCGAGGGTGTCACTGTAATTTTCCCTATTTGTATATTAATCGCGTGCAGCATACTTTTTTCTTCTCCTGGAATGCAATAGTTTTGAAAGCAACAATAATCGTATGTTCGACATTACAGGTCACAAGGCTCACCAAAAGTCACGCAGTTTGGACCCGCCCGCAAAGGCCGCCGACACTCACCAGGTCACCAGTCACTGATCACCAGGTCACCAGGTCACCAGGTCACCAGGTCACCAGGTCACCAGGTCACCAGGTCACCAGGTCACCAGGTCACCAATTCACCAGGTTACCAGGTTACCAGGTTACCAGGTTACCAGGTTACCTGGTCAGCATTCACAGATCACCAGGTCACCAGATCACCAGATCACCAGGTCACCAGTAACGGCGCCACTGGCCCCATATCACCACTTTCTAGTTTATATGTTAGTTACAGTATTAGCACATCTCCCACACACAGTATCACCATAGGTAACGATTCTTATAGAGCCAGTGGTCTGATTGATATATTTACGACTAGTGTATCTAAACGTATCATACTATGTTGTTATTTTACAGGCGCTACCTGTTCACGGCGCCAAAAGCATCCAATGCTGGCGGAACTGAGAAGATGTGCTTAACATTGTTCGACGTTCCGGAGACGGGCGATTTGCACGTGGAGTTTGACTACAGGAACGGGCGGAGGACTTTTCACACCCAGCTTGTCTCGGGGATCGCTGGTGAGTTGAATCACGCTATGTATACATGTGTTTGCTTTTCATGTCCACGTCCAGGGAACTTTATCACGCTTATTGAACAGTGAGATTTAAGTTTTCTGAGCCGCAATATATATATATATTTAAGTTCAAATGTCATCGCCATGGCACCAAACTAAGTCTCAAGCCTAGCAGCGTCAGTCAGCTGACATGCTATGTTGCCAGGCTAATGACAGCTGACATGCTATGTTGCCAATCCTAGCAGCGTCAGTCAGCTGACATGCTATGTTGCCAGGCTAATGACAGCTGACATGCTATGTTGCCAGGCTAATTTCCGGTCACCAGGACAATGTGGAACCACAACACTTTCAAAACTCACAACTTTAAAAATTCCATACGCCTTAACGCTGTCTCCTATTGCTGTAAATAGTTGACTCGTGATGAACACACAGACATTCATATGGGTCTCCATATGTGTAGTGCAGATCCTTACCCAGGGATATTCACGTCGCCATTGTAAAAGAAGGCTTCTAGTAAAGCTTCTACAACCCAAAATTTGCCATCTGAAGCTGACCTAAACTATTTAATTTACCCATTAGTGACTATTTTCTGAGTGGAAAATGGCATGACATCGTTATCTAATATTTTCCCTGCTGCCTTCTTTTGACAACATGGAAGGCAGAAAGGAGGACCTATTACCCTCTTTGCCCAAGGTGAAAAGTGTATGATCTATGTGGCTCCATGACATGCATTTTTAATGTAGAACATGTCACAGCGACACCTTGAGTCTGATGCCAAGTCGATTCGATCAAGACTTAGGATGTGAAGGGAGTGAAGTCGATTCGATCAATACTAAGGATGTGAAGGGAATGAAGTCGATTCGATCAATACTTAGGATGTGAAGGGAATTAAGTCGATTCGATCAATACTTAGCATGTGAAGGGAATTAAGTCGATTCGATCAATACTTAGGATGTGAGGGGAATGAAGTCGATAAGATCAATACTTAGGATGTGAGGGGAATGAAGTCGATTCGATCAATACTTAGGATGTGAAGGAATGTAACGATCAATACTTAGGATGTAAATGAATGTAACGATCACTACTTAGGATGTGAAGGGAATTAAGTCGATTCGATCAATGTGTGTAACGATCAATACTTAGGATGTAAATGAATGTAACGATCGCTACTTAGGATGTGAAGGGAATTAAGTCTATTCGATCAATACTTAGGATGTGAAGGTCAATACTTAGGATGTGAAGGTCAATACGTAGGATGTGAAGGTCAATACGTAGGATGCGAAGGAATGTAACGGGCGCAACAACTAGTGACAGAAATACCGCGACAGAGTCAGCCAATGAAAAGCCAGACAACAGGAATAGAGCTAACGATACAAACAAATCGAGAGCAACTATTGTGAACGGCGGCAGACTGGTTATTGGTTCGACTCTGATTAAATCGATTGGAATCGTTCTATCAAAATCCCTTGAATCAAAGAAGAATCGATTCACCACCGGATTTTTTTTTTATTCATGAATCATGAAGGAATCAAAATCCGCTTAGAAACAAGGCTGATTGAATCAAAAAGACTGTGCAATGCTAGTTCAATGGTGAGTCAAACGTGATTTGATTTTTTTTAAAAAAATATTCTTTGAATCGGAAAGAATCTTTTCTCAAAATGGTTATCCATGAATCAAATGGTGACTGACTTATTCATATTCCAAAATGAATCGTGATTGAATCCTTCCAAAAAAAGTGAATCAATAACCAGTCTGAACGGCGGACCGCTTGGTACCATAATCTCCGGCGATAATTTTTGAAGGAACGAACGGGCATGAACGAATTTATCGCAATGGGTATTTCAGAACCTGCACCAATTTGTATTACTAAGGTCGGTTGATGTCAAACGAAACTTTAGGGCACTTGACACGTAATGTTAAAACTCACGCAGGTAATTCAATCGGTGGGTAGAGGCTATCGTGAAAGGGTGGAGTTATGCTCTGACGTCAGAGCTTACCTCCACCCTGGCTGACCTTGAACCGGCGCCGTACGACCCGTGACCGGTCGGTTGCAAGTGGTGGGCGAGGTCGAGCGCGGGACTACAGGGCGACCAGACGTTAACCTCTATCCGAGCTCGCAGTATCTTTAACATTACTTGTGAATGGTGTGCCCTACATTTTCTTTTGACACTAACACTGAAGAATAACACTGTTAGACACTGTAATAATAATGTATTTTTTAGCTTCCCCCACTTGAGACATATTGGGAATATCTAAAAAATATAATGCAGGTATCGACGCCAAACTCTCGGTTCCTTTCCGAGCATCATTTTCACACCTTTTTTGCAAAAATTAAGCAATTTCGTCCGAAATTTTCGAGATATAGTGAATTTAGTTTAGTGACGTCACTACACACGATTTTGACACACAAATCAGCTAAAATTTGCCAGGCCGTACAAATGCCACATTTGAAGCTAAATGCAATCAAAAAGCTCTAAAAGGTAGAAAATTGCAAGGGCTACAAATCAGATATCTCGAAATTTCGATAATTTTGGTTTTTGACCCCCAATTTAAAAAAAAACAAATGCCCACATAATCAAATTTGTATAAGATATTTAAAACCGGAATATAAGTCAGATAACCACATATAGGCAACTACCATACCACATTTCAAAATGATATCATCTTTTTTGATTGACTTATGGCATATAAAGTATGGGTAAACATGTCGCCATATTTTGAAATGGCATTTTTTGGCATTTTTTTTGACCAGATACAGACAAATAAATGCCAGCACTGTATTTTTGAGAAAAAAACTGATATAGAAACATGCCCTTTTCATTTAGATTTATCAATTTCAAATTTTGACCTTCAGTGACCTGAACATGACCTGAACTTGACACTAACGTCACGTAAATGAAGTCAGGTGGTACAATGACTATCACTATCGAATTCTACGCGTAAAATCATCCATAAAACATGTGCTGCATGACATTCGTAGATATTTTGTGTATAGTGACCTTTTGTGACCTAACCATGACCTTGATGTTTTCCAACAATCTCACTTTAGCTCATGTGGGATGTGTATCATACCTTCGAAAGCACTTTGGGTGATCATGGGCGCAATCGAAGGCTATGGATGACAAGTATGGTCCATAAACTCAAATACCTCGATTTCGACGTTTGACTTGACCGTGACCTGACATGTGACCTTCATTTAAAATTTGAAGTATACGTTAGGTGTATCGCATTGAGCGCTTTCGAATGCCGCCTTGTGTGTCCCGCTGCGATCATTGGTTCTGAAGGCTAAAAAGCCCCCCCCCCCCCCCCAGTGAGTCGTGTTAAAGAAAATACCCCAGTGACTGCCGGGTTAAGGTGGCCAATATTGATTTTATTGTATACAAGTGTAATGCGCCATGACTCGGTTGAGTTTAGTTAGATAGGCATTCGTAGTTAACCAAGCCGTGCCGGGGATCGGCGCCACCTTCGCCGTGCCGGGGATCGGCGCCACCTTCGCCGTGCCGGGGATCGGCGCCACCTTCGCCGTGCCGGGGATCGGCGCCACCTTCGCCGTGCCGGGATGGGGAGTGTGAACACCCGCTTCGAACTCGGCACCAATGGGGAATATAACGTTCTCCGACTCGGCACCAATGGGGAATATAACGTTCTCGGACTCGGCACCAATGGGGAATATAACGTTCTCGGACTCGGCACCAATGGGGAATATAACGTTCTCGGACTCGGAATATGGTGAAATATAACGTTCGAAAGCACATTAAAACTCATGTAGACATTAATTCGGTCATGTTTCGCTAATATCAAAATGTCTCGAACTGTGATAACTAGAAGCAAACGAGAAAACGAAAGCTTTTGCAAAATGCCATCGTCAATGTGTCCCCAAATTTGAAATTAAATCAATAGTTTAGTCTCCAGAAAGCATCAAAGGTCACGATAACATTTTCCTCAAAAACATTTTCGTGAATAAGTTTGTATCTAATAAAGATAGGGCAATAATTGTAACGTTATTGTGTTTCCCTTGTCAAGGGACGTCGAAACATATCACTGATAGCCGAGTTGGGTCAAATTCAAAATTTGGCCTAAGGTCAAGGTCATGTGTTAGCTCAGAAGGTCATGTTGCACGTTGCCGGAAGCGTCTCGATGAGGTAAGTGCACGATTGTGTCGACCTCATGTTTCTATCTTTATTCTAGCAAGAGTTATTAGCCAAATAGTGCTGGTGACTTCAATTCACCTCAACTGACGTGGTAGGGGTCACTGAGAACTGAGAAACAGTTGTACATACCTGCGTCATCAAGAATGAGCTATGATAGCATGATCTTTAAATATTGGTCTGATCTGACCTAATGCGTAACATCTGAATAAGAGGCATTTTATATATTTTCCCATTGATTTATGATGCGGTTGTCATGGAATTAGTCTGACATTAGGTCACCGATTTAAGATATCTGAGTCAGCAGAATTGTAGGTAAGCAAGGCCAGATTACATGCTGTTAGTTCAAACCGCTTGTTGAACCACTGTGGCTGTGGCACCACCACACACGCTTTGGAGGTTGGTGGAGGTCACTTGACGTGACCTTGTTGAGGAATGTCAGCACATGCAATGCTCATAGCTCATGAAAACATTTTACATTCCAATGTAGTGGATGTGCCCAATTTTGGACATGTCTTGACTTTGCGATGTCCTCAATCCTGGGGACGCTGAGTGTGAGCAGGACGCTCTCTGCTTCACACCAGGCCATTCATCTCAATAATTCATGCTTCCTGCCATCGCCACTGATGAAGTTATGCGGCGCGTAGAGAGGATCCTTGACGCTGACAATACACTAGGTCGAGGATGCGGAAGTGGAATCTCTAGGCACTGTCCCTCCGGAGTCGTTTATTTTTATTTGCCGTCTTTGAGGCTGGATTTGACTACGCTTTTAGGAAGGCGTAATAGTTTTAGAAGGCGTAATAAAGGAAATAGTTCACCTTTGGGAAAAATTTCAGAACACGATTTTATTATATTTTTTAATAGTTTCTTTTTTTCTTTTTAAAACTGGTCCTACATCGCGACAATTCAGGACAGAAGGTTGTAAATTATTAATTGTACCGTGTGCGTTATTGGTCTGCGCATGCTCTGTGCAGTGCTGGCACAATTCAGACGGTACGGTATATCATATATGCGCCGCATTCCTTCGCCAAAAAGTCAAATATCTTCGGCTGGAGAGTCTTTTCAGTCAAGAAAACAGTCAAGATAAGGATTTCTCAACACGGGCTACAAAACTGCTATCTCAGTTTACAACTAATGTTGAAGGTGGACTATTTCCTTTAATACGAGTGCTCGCTTGCGCGTGGGGGGATCATGGCAATGTCATGGTTTTCAGGCCTAACTGCACATACGTCTTTGCTGGGGTGAGATGAAGTATAGGTACTTTCAGCATGCCATGCAATGCTGGTCTTCTGTTCAACGCTTTCCATGCAAAGAATGTTTGTAGCTGGATTTTTTGTTGTTGTAGGCAAAATGTTAGACGTACCTTCATCTAGGATGGTATTGTCTAATTGTTTAATTTGTCAATCATTTCACTTGCATGATGGCTTTTAGTACCACGCTGAATCTATTTTCAGTGTTTATTCCCGGGGACGCATAGGACTTCGACGGAATAATTTGCATGAGGCGTGCTATCGGTTTAATGCATAACAACGAAGACGCAATTACTTGATTTCTAAAGAACCCTTGTTTTTTTTTGTGCAGGTGGTACAAAGCAAACCTGCTTCGATGTGAAGATGCCCGACGAGAGACATTATTCTGCTAGGCTGCACCTATCTGTGACGTTTCCACGCGAAGCCAACTACACCATCAAAGGCGACAGGCGGATACATATCAGGTAATTTTTTGACTTACAATTTCAGAGAGCTCAAAAGCTTCAATAAAGAGTTGGTTACTTGAAAGTTGTCTTTCACAGTATCTAAGTATGATTATTTTTCTGTTGTTTCATATTGACATTCACTGGAAATGGTTGTATAATAAGTTGTGAGTGATGTTCGGATATTGTTTTCAGTGTGTCATAGCATGTATAAACCGTAAATGTATTGAAATAAATCTCCCCATTTCAGAGACCCTGTATCCAGCGGGCCTGGACACCATCTGTTCGTGCAGACGGACAAGTACGTGTACAAGCCGGGGCAGCTGGTTCGATTCCGGGTGCTCTCCGTGGACTCTAGCCTGAGACCGATCCCAGGACCGGTAAGTTGCAAGTGCCGAAACATGCCATATGGCACAACACTGGCATTTGCTGAATTGAAAGAGGTGGGGTTCATCGTCATGTTTTCGTTTTTTTAAGCGTATTTCTTTTGTCGTGTTTCCTTAAAGGAAGTAGTTCACCTTCGGAAATTTTTCAGAACACGATTTTATTATATTTCTTAATACAGTTTCTTTTTTTTCTGTTTAAAAATGGTCCTACATCGCGCCAATTCAGGACAGAAGGTTGTACATTATTGATTTTATGGTGTGCGTTATTGGTCTGCGCATACTCCATGGCAGTGCTGGCACTTTCAGACGGTACGGTACATCATATATGCACCGTATTCCTTCGCCAAAAAGTCAAATATCTTCGGCTGGAGAGTCTTTTCAGCCAAGAAAAGTTCCAGATAAGGATTTCTCAACACGGGTTACAAAACTGCTATTTCAGTTCAAAACCCATGTTGAAGGTGAACTATTTCCTTTAAACTTCCTTTTCATACGGTATATATGTTTGTTTTGTGACTAGTTTACAACAGCTGCTTCATATTTTTGCTCGTTCTTCAAAATGTACATTACAAATAAGGTTATTTTCGCCACTAGTCAGTTTGTGTAGGTAGTTTAAACGGGTTTATTCAGAAAATGAAACAGTTAATTTATCTTTATTATAACAAAGTATTTATGAACATAAAGGTAAAACATTTGGGCGTAGAGTACTTATTGGACAACATGGTCAGATAAAAACCGCCTTAAGCAAAATCACATTCACCCTTAATGAGTTGTTATTTATCTAGCAGGCTAGCCGTACTACGCTTGTTTTGCATCTCGGCTCACTGTGTTTTGCATCTCTGCTCACTGTGTTTTGCATCTCTGCTCACTGTGTTTTGCATCTCTGCTCACTGTGTTTTGCATCTCTGCTCACTGTGTTTTACATCTCGGCTCACTGTGTTTTGCATCTCGGCTCACTGTGTTTTGCATCTCGGCTCACTGTGTTTTGCATCTCGGCTCACTGTGTTTTACATCTCGGCTCACTGTGTTTTGCATCTCTGCTCACTGTGTTTTGCATCTCGGCTCACTGTGTTTTGCATCTCGGCTCACTGTGTTTTGCATCTCTGCTCACTGTGTTTTACATCTCGGCTCACTGTGTTTTGCATCTCGGCTCACTGTGTTTTGCATCTCTGCTCACTGTGTTTTACATCTCGGCTCACTGTGTTTTGCATCTCGGCTCACTGTGTTTTGCATCTCTGCTCACTGTGTTTTACATCTCGGCTCACTGTGTTTTGCATCTCGGCTCACTGTGTTTTGCATCTCGGCTCACTGTGTTTTGCATCTCGGCTCACTGTGTTTTACATCTCGGCTCACTGTGTTTTGCATCTCTGCTCACTGTGTTTTGCATCTCGGCTCACTGTGTTTTACATCTCTGCTCACTGTGTTTTACATCTCGGCTCACTGTGTTTTGCATCTCGGCTCACTGTGTTTTACATCTCGGCTCACTGTGTTTTGCATCTCGGCTCACTGTGTTTTGCATCTCGGCTCACTGTGTTTTGCATCTCGGCTCACTGTGTTTTGCATCTCGGCTCACTGTGTTTTGCATCTCGGCTCACTGTGTTTTGCATCTCTGCTCACTGTGTTTTGCATCTCTGCTCACTGTGTTTTGCATCTCGGCTCACTGTGTTTTGCATCTCGGCTCACTGTGTTTTGCATCTCTGCTCACTGTGTTTTGCATCTCGGCTCACTGTGTTTTGCATCTCGGCTCACTGTGTTTTGCATCTCTGCTCACTGTGTTTTGCATCTCGGCTCACTGTGTTTTACATCTCGGCTCACTGTGTTTTGCATCTCGGCTCACTGTGTTTTGCATCTCGGCTCACTGTGTTTTGCATCTCTGCTCACTGTGTTTTGCATCTCGGCTCACTGTGTTTTGCATCTCGGCTCACTGTGTTTTGCATCTCTGCTCACTGTGTTTTGCATCTCGGCTCACTGTGTTTTGCATCTCGGCTCACTGTGTTTTGCATCTCTGCTCACTGTGTTTTGCATCTCGGCTCACTGTGTTTTGCATCTCGGCTCACTGTGTTTTGCATCTCTGCTCACTGTGTTTTGCATCTCTGCTCACTGTGTTTTGCATCTCGGCTCACTGTGTTTTGCATCTCGGCTCACTGTGTTTTGCATCTCTGCTCACTGTGTTTTGCATCTCGGCTCACTGTGTTTTGCATCTCGGCTCACTGTGTTTTGCATCTCGGTGCTCACTGTGTTTTGCATCTCGGCTCACTGCTACCTTACTTACCGTGAGACTCTTCACA
>JAXIVJ010014411.1:0-34481 GCA_036785665.1 Chirona hameri | reverse complement strand
ATATATATATATATACAGGGAGTGTACACTTTATACGGTTTACATGCACCGGTCGGTGCTCTCCTCTGCCGTCGTGCCTCCCCCAGAAGCCTAGAGAGAATGTGTCTGGATACCATTTTCCAAAAGTAAAGCCCAAATCTTCCCTATGCTTATGGTCTCCTTGCTAAGACTAGAAGATTTTTTTTTATCGCACGGACATAATTGACTCCTAGCCATGTTGTGTTTTGTGCAGTGTAGATGCGCTGCCTGCTAAGGCGGTAGGAGGATTCCGGAATTAGTTGGTTTGATGTACAGTTCAGTTTCTATCGTTGTACAATCGTCATGTGTCTCGATGGTGACTAGTGTGTCCATCGAACCGGTGACCCCCGACCTCCTTCCCGAAAGTTCGATGGTAAAATTTACAGTGTCATGCAATGTGTGTCATGTAAGCAGGAACTCTAGTAAAGATTGCTCCCCACGTGGTCCAAAGGCCTGCGTAGTCGTTCAAGGCAGCAAATCGTATTTGACACGAGCTTCATTTTGTGTTGTAACTTGCAGCTCTGGAAGTCTAACTGTAGTTCACATGGACTTATATTGTCGTGCTAAAATCCGCCGCAATGTTCGATACAGATATCGATCGCTGTTGCGAGGGATCATATTAGTCACGGACAAGGAAATGAATCTGTCGGGTATGCTATTGATTTCATCGGACATATATACATAGATGACCTTTGAAGCATACAGTCTAATCAGTGGCACCTATCACGCACTATGGATTGTTATACCTTAAAATAGGATCTATCTAATTATTGGAGAGCGGGCGAATAAGGCACGTGATGTTCAATTATAGCGTGCTATTTTGCTGAAATTCCGTTATCTATTACCCTGCTGGGATTCCTTCGTATGGCTTCCTGTGTTTTATTATTAGCCCTGTTGGTCATCTGAGGTGGCATGCGCTTTGGACATGAGCTCTATGTTGAGCAGTTATAGCTTTGTTGGGTGATTCTGGCAAAGTTGTTGAAAACCGCATTCAGACGAGGCGGAGCGCAGAAGGCGCGCGACGCAGAGGTCCAACAAGCGATCTAAAACGGACGCAGGTCATATATGTATATGTTACAGGCAATATGAAAACTCAGGGCAGTTTGCGAAACAGCCTGGCTCCATTCAAGTAGTTTCGAAACTGGCTGCAAGCCTAGGCAGTTTGCAAACTGCCTGGCAAATCCAGGCAGTTTCAAAACTACCCGGCAGTATCAAAACTGCATAGGCAGTTTGCAAACTGGCCTGATGATGCACGACACAATCCTCTGCGTGGTCACGTGACGAGCCCAGCTTTGTGCTGCGCGTGATCAGGCCGTATCTACGAAGGTGTATGCCAGCTAATTGTCCAGCAGTTTCGAAACTGCCTAATTATTTCTTGCAAGCCGCGGACCTGTAAGTCGAACATAGTCGATCTGAACAATGCACGCATGACTTAATAGGTGTCTACGCGGATGACTCAAATAGTAAAAACTAGTGCTAACCCGTCCGCTCCGCTGGACGATTAGCTGGCATCTCGGGGATGGGAGGTATGCGAACCAATTCAGCACGTGAATTAACTGGGACTTTTAACTGAATAAACTGAGCGGTGCCGGAGAGACAGACAGATATATATATATGATATATTGGGCCTTGACCGACCTATATATGGCCTTGATAGACAGACAGACGCTTATCAAATAGTAATATATGATATCCACTTGCTGTTTGTGGATGGAGACGTAGGTAGATGGCGAGTAGATGGATGAAATTTTGCACACAAATCTAGGTGACATTTCAACGACGTGCAGTGTCAAGAAACGGGTTCGCTAGGGGTGTATAATGAACCGGGAACGGGAACGGGACGGAAACGGGACGGGAACGGGACGGACGACGACGAGGTACGGACGGGAACGGACGGGAACGGAACGGGACGGGAACGGACGGGAACGGGACGGGAACGGACGGGACGGGACGGGGGGAACGGGACGGTGAACGGACGGGAACGGGACGGGAACGGACGGGAAACGGGTACGGGAACGGGACGGGAACGGGACGGGAACGGGAACGGGCTGGAACGGGACGGGAATGGGACCTGGAACGGGACGGGAGACCGCGGACGGGAACGGGACGGGAACGGGACGGGAACGGGACGGGAAGCGACGGGAACGGGACGGGAACGGGACGGGAACGGGACGGGAACGGACGGGAACGGGACGGGGAACGGGGACGGAACGGCGGACGCGGTAACGGGACGGGAACGGACGGGGAACGGGACGGGAACGGACGGAACGGGACGGGAACGGGGACGGGGAACGGGGACGGGAACGGGACGGGAACGGGTACGGAACGGGACGGGAACGGGACGGGAACGGGACCGGAACCGGGACGGAACGGGACGGGAACGGGACGGGGAACGGGACGCGAACGGGACGGGAACGGGGACGGAGGGACGGGACGGGAGGGACGGGACGGGAACGGGACGGGAACGAGCGGGAACGGGACGGGAACGGACGGGAACGGACGGAACGGACGGGAACGGGACGGAAGGACGGGAACGGGACGGAACGGGACGGGAACGGGACGAGGACGGCGACGGGAACGGGGACGGCGGAACGGGAACGGGAACGGGGACGGAACGGGACGGGAACGGGAGGGACGGGACGGGTACGGGACGGGAACGGGACGGGAACGGGACGGACGGTCGGAACGGGACGGGAACGGGACGGGACGGGACGGGACGGGAACGGGACGGGAACGGGTCGGGAACGGGCGACGGGAACGGGACGGGAACGGGACGGGAACGGGACGGAACGGGACGGGAACGGACGGGAACGGGACGGGAACGGGACGGGAACGGGACGGGAACGGGACGGGAACGGGACGGGAACGGGAACGGGACGGGAACGGGACGGGACGAGGGGTCATGCCCGCCCGAAAGTCCTGGAACTTTTATTTGCCCCCCCCCCCCCCCACGGTCTGGCGTACAGTGGCTGACGGTGCGCTCTACCCTACCCCCCCCCCCCCCCCCCCCCCGGTCAACAACTTTTCGCTGACAGCTGACGTCCCGCTACCCTCCGCTCAACAACATTTTTGAAATACGCCACAGGATTCCCCCCCCCCCTGCCCGCTAAAAAAACACGGCTTGATCCGTCCTTGGTGTAGGTATTGGAGGTGTAAATCCCGTCACTGGAATTCCAGGATCACGTAATGTCACAACTCATTGATATTGGTGGTAACACAGAAGTTATTTGAGGGAAGAAACAACTCATTTTGCAAACTATTTGCTAATTGATCGGCAGAGTGCACGAAGGATAACAAATAAACAATGTTATTTTGAAAGATAATTGCCTCACGGATACCCATGCTTCCATAATAGCAAATGCTCCTGTAATTAGAATGCATTAAGAAAGTAGTCACATAGGTAATGCACAAATAGTCCTCGTCAAGGCATAGTCTTGGATCTGCAATAGCATTACTGGCTTCTGCAATGATGCAATTTGCAGATAGCATCGAAGGAAATGACCTGACGTTGGAATTGCCTAGTTATAATGTAATTTGTATTGATTGCAGTGGTGGAACTTTATGAAATCGGTGGGGGGGGGGGGGGGGGGGGCAACGGCCGAATGCTTAGATAACTGAAATTGATTGTTCGGTCATATATCTTTTTATATTATCTATCTTTATATATTAGTTTAATATAATATCTTTATATATTATCTTTATATATATATTATCTTTATATATTATCTTTATATATTATCTTTATATATTATCTTTATATATTATCTTTATATATTATCTTTATATATTATCTTTATATATTATCTTTATATATTATCTTTATATATTATCTTTATATATTATCTTTATATATTATCTTTATATATTATCTTTCTATGATATCTTTATATATATTGCTCTTTCGGTTATATCGTTTTTTTTAAAGACAACAGCAAAATTTGGAATTCGTAAAATGTTAAATTATCGCCATCGGTGGCCAAATAAAAATGCATCTGAAAAAACACGTTATCCATACATAATCCTCACATGACAGCCGGAGTCGGCATAATTCAATTGACTCCAACTCCGGCTCCTCAAGCCGACCGAGGGCCCTTCATGCCGAGTGAGAGCCCACTAAAGCCGTCAGAGGACCCCTCAGGCAAACCGAGAGCCCCTTCAGGACACCCGAGAGCCCCTCAGGCCGAGCAAGGGCCCCTCAGACCGAAAAAAGCCCCTTCAAGCTGGCTGAGGTCCTCAGGGCCGCTTCACGCCGACCGAGGTTCTCTCAGGCAAACCGAGGGCCACTCAGGCTGACAGACGGGCTCTCAGTCCAAAGACCCCTTCAAGCCGACCGGTTGGCTCTGAGGCCGAAAAAAGACTCCTCATGCCGACTAAGAACCCCTGAAGCCGACTGAGGTTCACTCAAGCCGACCGAGGGCCCCTCAAGTCAACCGAGGGCCCCCTCAGACCGACCGAGTTACCCTCCAGGCCGACAGAGGGCCCTTCAGGCCGACCCCCTCAAACCGACTGAGGCCCCTCAGGCCGACTGAGGCCCCCTCAGACCGAGAAAGGGCCCCTCGGGCCGACAAAGAGCCCATCGGGCCCAACAAACGCTTATCAGGCTGCCCAAGCCGGCCGAGGTTCCCTCAAGCCGATCGAGGGCCCCTAAAGTCGACCGAGGGCCCCTCAGGCCGACCGAGTTCCCATCCAGGCCGACCGAGGCCCCCTCCAGGCCGGAAGAGGCCCCCTCAGGCGGACAAAGGATCCCTGAGGCCGACCAGGCCGACTTAGGCCCCTTCAGGCCAGCAGGGAAACCGAAGCAGGGAAAACGAAGGACTCCCTCAAGTCGATGGAGTGCCCCCTCAGGCCGACCGAGCTCCCCTCCAGGCCCCACCAGTCCCGCTCAGGCTGACCAAGGGCTCGTCAGGTCAACCAAGGACCCTCAGTCCGACCTCGGTTAACCTCCTGGAGTGGCCAGGGCCCCCAGGCACGCCTGGCCACGATGGCCCGATGCTCTTTGATGGCTCGATCCCCTCGATGTTCCTCCGTATCAAACGTATTATTTTAGCACGGATGTTGGATATTTAGGATATTGCAATACCAGGGAGCCAAAAAGGCTGCATTTACTATCAGCCCTATTCCATGCAAACAATAAATTTACAACAAATTCCATGGAACAATTAAAATAGAGCACCCCGATTGCTAATTGTTCGTGCTCTCCCTTCGCTATTCGCTAACCTGAACGCTTGAGCCTTGTATCTACGAACTTGTTAGCGGAAGACAATCCTTGCTACCAACTTATCCATTATATAATAATCTTAAAAGCAGTCGCAGATGGAATCACAATGCTCGTATACTTCTAAGATGGAATACTCCTAAGATAGAATCAGATATTGATGTAATGAAATGCGCAAAATTCAAAACAGAACAATCTGTACGTGTAGTCCTTGAAATTTTGAAGGCACAAATTTTAAGAAGAAGAAAAAACATTAGGGGGAGCACCATTTGGGGGGAGGGGGCTCAGCTCAGCATTGTGGGGGGGGGGGGGGGTGGCCCTCCCAAAGAGATATCAAGTTCCGCCCCTGATTGATTGGATTAACAACATAATGGTTATAATGTATTTGTTGCGGCATTTGAGCACTCTGTCCTATAATCTATGTTTGTCGATTTTAGCCGATCAACCACAACGTTTGTAACGGGCCGACATCAAGCGTTGGATAGGTATTTTCTGTTGTCATTTCTTTAAACGTAGGTATTTGACTGGCCATGCGCAAGCTGTATGATCCTGATAATTTGGGTTCATTTTCACGGTTACTATTTAACATTCCAACATTCTAACTGGTAGCATTATTATTTCATATATTCTAGCATCCAAAGATTCTGGCATTTTAACATCAACGCTCCTGCAACCGATCCGGTTGTCAACTTGGACTGGGACGGCAAAACTCTCGCAGTAATGCGTGGTGTTATTTATTTTGCCATCAGATAGATTGGATGTGTTTGACCAAGCAATAACATAATGGATGGAATCGTCCAAAATTTGCAAATGAGGAAAATATTCAGTGTAACTGACACAACATCCAACAAAAGAGCGAAACATTTCTGGCGGCACCCAATACGCGAACAAGATGAACAACTGACTGACGCTCTCGTAAATGTCATATTGCCTAGGCAGTTTTGAAACTGCCTGACACTATCGTAAATGTCATATTGGCTAGGCAGTTTCGATACAGCCTGGAATTTCAGGCATTTCGCAAACTGCCTGGAATTTTCAGGCAGTTTGCAAACTGCCTGTTTTTTTTAGGCAGTTTCGAAACTGCCTGGGCCGGCCAGGCAGTTTGCAAACTGCCTGAGTTTTCATATTGCCTGTAACATATATACTATATATGTGTGTATGTATATATGTATATATGTATGTATGTATGTATGTATGTATGCATGTATGTATGTTATTTCGTGATATCTCACGATTCAAAGCACTTAGCGGAGCTGAACTGTTATCAGATTGTAGCTTAGTGGATAATACATTGCTTACGCACAGAATCATACCGGTCGGTGTCTGACGAGCGCGTGGCGCGTGATCAAAGTTCCAATAGGCAGGGGCGGCGCCACCAGGCGTTCCCCGCGTCCCCCCTATCTTCAGATAGCGGTGTACGGTACCCCCTATCCCAGAAACCTTTCGTGGGAAAAATGTACTCCGTGTATATAATTTCCTCCGTGTGTCGCCAATGTTTTCCATGTTGAAGCTCAATCAAATTTGGTGACATTGCATACCTACAAATATGACGATCCTGAGACCATGGACTACTCTGCCATGCTGAAAAGTATGCGTTTTCAATATAACATGTGTTTGGTGGTGGATGGCTCTCGGTACAGTATGTACAGTGTCTTTGACCGATAACAGTCGCAATCTAAGACTTTGGATGGAAAGTATGGCCCAAAAACTCAAATACCTTAATTTTGACCTTTGACCTGACTGTGCCCTGACATGTGACCTCATTTAAAAAAGCGTATACTTCAGATGCGTCTCATTGAGAGCTTTCGATTTCCTCCTTGCGCGTCTCGCTGCGGTTACTGGTGCGGAAGATAACGAGGGGGCAGAATCTGCCCCCCGCCCCGTGTTCTGCTGAATACCCCAGCGGGGCGCGGCTAATGAAGCACTAATACTGAATGCTTCGAGGCCCTAAAATATTAATCTTCAATCATGACAAGTAAAATGCCAGGCATCAACATCATTTGGCATTCAGTAGCCGTGTTCAAGAAAACGGGTGTACGGTGTGTACCATTGGTTCCAAAATAAGCGTCTCGCTGGGTTAGACGACAGTCTGTAGTGAATACCTGCATTCTCGCCATTCCCGGTCGGTCTGGGAGGTAGGCTGTCCGACACACTCTAGTGCTCGGCGGGACAGCCTATACAGCTTGGCTACACTGACGCTACACTCTGCCTGTATAGGCTGTTCCGCGCAGCATTGTTGCGCACCGTATAGCCTAACCTTTCAGGCGGTTCAAAACGGCCGGTATTCACTACCAGTAAGACGCCGAAGTTGGCGATGAACGAGCGAGCGCGAAGAAAATGTATGGGGCATTTCAACTCGATCGAGCAAGTAGTTTCTGAGATGACAAAAAAAGGTGCGCACGTGCGCACGTGCAGAGGCACCCACCTTTTACTTGTGGGAAAGTGGGGGCTGAGAGGTCCCTAACCACACACCAAATTTAAACACAACCGGCTCAGCCGTTCCAGAGATATAGAATAAGGGTGTGAACGTGCGCATGTGCAAAGCCACCCCACCCCTGACTCGTGGAAAGGCGGCGGCTGAGAGGTCTCTAACCACACATCAAATTTGAACACAATCGGCTCAGCCGTTCCTGAGATACAGAAGAGGGGTGTGCACGTGTGCACGTGCAGAGGCACCCACCCCTGACTTGTGGGAAACTGGCGGATGAGAGGTCCCTAACCACACACCAAATTTGAACACAATCGGCTCAGCCGCTCCTGAGATATATAATAGGGGTGTGCACGTGCACACGTGCAGTCAACCCACCCCTGAGTTGTGTGAAAGTGGCGGCTCAGGGGCCCTAACTACAAACGAAATTTGCACATAATCTGCCCAGTCGTTGCGGAGTTATTGCGAGAAAATACTTCTCAACACCCCTCACGCGGCACGCGCCACGCGCAGTGGTAGTCATCCACATGAGTCGGCACTGGTCGCAAACAGGGTAGGTTAGATGGGGCTGCTAAGGAAAGAAGTCCGCTTGTCAATCAGACTTGCGGTTGCAGAGATATGAGCTTCTCAAAGGCGTCGCCACGGGCCGGGCCGGGCCGGGTCGGGCCTGGCTGCTCATAATCAGATTTTTCCCATACACCACGGAAGGACGAGGAAAGACGGCGCTCGCTCGTAACAAATTAACTGCTGTGCCGGCCAACCCAGCGGGACGCTTATTTTGGAACCAATAGTACAGTGTGTTTCGCCCTATTATCGCACAAAGTGCTCTCAAAGGTATAATGCATCTCACGCATAAGCAAAAGTGAAATTGTAAGCAAAGATCAAGGTCAAGGTCAGGTCACAAAAGGTCACTATGGGTAAGAGGTCTACGAAAGCCATGCGACACATGTTTTATGGGTTATTTTACACGTGAAATTCCATAGTAGCAGCCATTTTCACAATCAGACTCCATATATTGGCCCTCAGGTCAAGATCAGGTCACACAAGGTCAAACTTTGAAATTGATTAATATAAATAAAAGACATCAAAACCAGTTGGGTCTCCGAAATACAGCGGTGGCATTTATTTGTCTGTATCTGGTCAATAAATGACAACAAAACGTAACTTAAAAAATGACGTCATGAGTTACTTATATTTAGAGAGCTATAAGTCAGTCAAAAATAAATATATTGATGTGAAATTTGGTTTGGGTATCGTCCATACTTAGTTCTCCCATATATATATTCTGTTTTTGTTTAATATCTTCAAATATTTTGATTTTGTGGACATTTTTCCGAAAAAAAACAGTTTCTTTATTTGTTGGGTCAAAAAGCCAAAAGTTTGCCAATCCGAGATAGCCATTGTTAAGAGACTATCATTCCCGTTCTTTTGACGTTTCCTGTTTGATATTTGCATCAAAACTCGATTTTCTACGATTTAAAAAAATGGACCCGTCCCCCCTATCAAAAATTGGTGACTCCGCCCCTGCCCATAGGTTTAACATGGGGCGGCCGAAATTTTCGAACGTTAAACAAAAACGGATGAAAACGGTTACAATCTCGGACGCATATCTCGCCAACTATGGGTCGGATCGGGATACAATTGGCACACTTATGTAAAGGAAAGAACGGCAAATAGTGTTATAACAGATGTGGCTGTCCGCGTGAGACGGCGCACGCTCCAGTGAGGCTTGACTCCACAGTCAAGCCTTACTGGTCGGAGTCAAGCCTTACTGGTCCGTCGATTTTAGGGCGTTTTCAGTTAAAAACAAAAGAAAATTAACATCTCAGGAACCAAAAAGACTAAAGGTATCAAACCAGCTTCACAGCGTAAATGAATGTCTCTTCCACAAATATTATGTGAATATGGCACTGTTCGGCTGAAGGCTTTGTTAATTATCGACTGGAAAGCATATCATTTAACGTTTTGGATGTCCAACCTGCTTTATCACTACCTTGACAGCAACTGGAGCGGTATTGTTCACAGAAACATACGCCATTGAATAGTCCGGACAATTGTATCCCATATCCACCCATAACACGCACACTTCTGTCCATATCTTGCTCATAAACAGGGTTTCCGTGAACCCTTGCGGGGTCCAATTTAATCGCGAAACATATTCTCCTCGGTAATTTATGGCCATAGCGATCAGCAAAACTGAAGAGAACGCGTGCTATACTGGCAGCAATAGACCCTCCATTTTAAAGGCAACCAATAAGGCAAACATCTTTGTAGTTGCCCCGCCCCCGTCTTTGTAGTTGCCCCGCCCCCATCTTTGTAGTTGCCCCGCCCCCATCTGACTCATGACATGCATACGATCACTAGTAATTTCACAAAGAAATGCTTAACCTTCGCCCTACGGGGACATTTCTCACCTTCGCCCTACGGGGAGGGGCCTGACAGCCCCCGTTAACTTTCAAACCAAGCAACTTAGAGCAATGCAGTAGGAACCAGCATGTTACCTGTCATGAGAGGAATCTGACAGTATGCCATTTTTAGGTTTCAGGTCAACGGATGACTTTCCAGGTCAAGTGAATGACCAAAGATCGATCACGTCCAAACATAGCGATTGTACAGGGCGCTTAGCATAACTTCCGAACGGAAAGAGATAGAGACACCGTAAAAAGTAACGTGTTGCCTGTCATAAAGAAAAATCCAATGGCATCCAATTTTGAGCATCTAGGTCAACTGGTGACCTTTGGGGTCAGGCCAATGGACCTTTGGGGTTTGACATGACCTTGACGAAAAGGTCATAGGTCACGATCTAATAGTCGTATACACTTCAAATTTTTGATAGGATACGTATAATTGTTGTAAACTCAGCTACTGAAAATTTCAGCAAGATGCGCCGTATGTGTAAAAACTAATTCAAGAAAAACCTCAGGGGGGGGGGGGGGGCTGTCAGCCCCCCACCCTGTGGGGTGAGGGTTAAAGCTGCAATGTTGTTTGGGGCATTTCAGCATATATACTAATGTTTCGGGCATAGTCTGACACAAATCAACACAATTTGATTTACCCTGATGAGACTTAAAGGGAAACATTGACCTTTTTATTTATTTTTCTGAATTATCTTAGGACACATGCATGCTATCAAATTGATCGTGTCTCAATTTCAAAGTAAAATATCAGCTTTTTCTATTTCGATAACTACAATTTTGGAAATTTAAATATATGTACTTATATATGGTGACGAACGGCATGGTCTTTCTAGATACATATCTGGCGATATCTGGCGATATCTATCTATACATATCTGGCGTGTCATATCTGGCGCTTTTATTTCCTTTGAAAGTACTGTGACAATGTCCCTGAAACAAATCGCCGACGCTAAATAGGTCGTCGTTGGGTGCATAAATAAATTTCCGATTTCATTTCCACCTTTTCGATTGTTTGTTGATTGTTTTGGTAAAAGTGGTTCTTTTTAATGCATTGTATTATACACAGCCAGAGAAAACTATACAAAACTTTAATGTTGAAAATAAATAAACCATGACAATTGTTTTCAAAAATTGAGGGTCGCAATCACTAACTAGGCCGTCGTTGGGTGCATAAGTTAACTGCTAATTTGGATACCTTTTTATTCAAGGTTTGTTGATTTTTAAGGACAGTAGGGCATATAATCATAATAGACAGAGTGCAAGATATATTTTCCATACCATTTCGTCAAAAAGCAATACCAGATTTTGGTGGGAACCGAAATTCGTTACCAAGTACTTGAGAGTACCGGTCGTTAAAAGTGTGGAACACTTATAAACTTTAACTTGAAATACCTTTCGGTAGGAAAGTTTATATACAAAATGTGATCAATTTACAGTATATTTTGGTATCGTCTGTCGATTACGAGTAATAACTCAATTTTGGTGGGAAAAGATCAATATTTCCCTTTAACCCTCGCCAGTGCAGAGTCCGATGCCTACATTACCGTGGCCCTAATTGAGCTAGAGCTTCGATTCAAAGACGAGTGTGTTGCTTGTGATAAGAGGAAGCCGTTAGTAACATATTTGAAGGTCCTGAGTCATTATGTATCCACTGAGGTCATGTCAATGACCCGGATGTCATCCAAATCGTACATGTGCATGTTGAATGTTGAATTCGTGCATGTGTGTCATGAATTCGTGCAAATCGTGCATGTTGAATTATAATCGAGCTAGAATCGTGAATGGGGATATCATTATGCAAAATGGGTGCCAAATTTGAAATCAGCGACACAAAATGTCCTAGAAACTACCAGAGTCCAAAAAGGTGATCTCAGGTCATCGGAGGTCAGTGACCTCGGTCGACCTGTGAAAGTGCATGACCCCAGTGGAACTTATAATTATGTAAAATGGATGCCAAATTTGAAATTAGCGTCACACCATGTCCTAGAAACTATCAGAGGCCAAAAAAGTAATTTCTGGTCATCGGAGGTCAGTGACCTCTGTTGGCCTCTGAAAAGTTCAACGAGGTCACGATCTCAGTGGAAACCATAAATGTCAACTGTTGACACCTGTTCATATGCTCATGAACAATACACACTCGGAAACTGCACAAGTTACAAGCATCGATACTACGGGACGCCAGTTGCGCCTGACATGACCTTGAGAAACAGGTCATAGGTCACGGGTCATGGAGAGTAGAAGTAGTTTGAAATTTGAGTGTGTGTAAAATTGTTCAAAAGTACGGTACTGAAAATTTCATCACAATCGGTCGATAAATA
This sequence comes from Chirona hameri, assembly GCA_036785665.1. Classification (NCBI taxonomy): domain Eukaryota; kingdom Metazoa; phylum Arthropoda; class Thecostraca; order Balanomorpha; family Balanidae; genus Chirona; species Chirona hameri. The sequence continues at coordinate 22,085 of JAXIVJ010014411.1, read as the reverse complement.
CGCGAGTTATTCCCGAAAAACCGAGGGGGTGGCATTCACCCCCTGCACTGGCGAGGGCTAAGCTGATATTTTTGATCGTTTAATTCTATGTCAACGTAAACCCAGCTTACCCTGACATGAAGGAAATGCATAGAGAATTAAAAAAATCAACTCTGACAACTTTATTCCAGTTAACTTCGACGCGTATTGTTCGCTAAAGCTCATCGTTCAGTGCCCATCCCACAATGCTGGGCTACGACCTGCTCCACCGTTACGTTTTAACAATTTAACAATACTCCGTAAACTGCGCTGCCAACATATATAATCGCACTGAAAGGGAAGTTGTAATACGGAGGTGAGCTTTTAATGTGATGATTTCTTTCGAAAAAGCGATCGTCTCGCCTACCCAACTCGTCGAACCACTTCCTCAGAAATGCCAGACTGTCTTACAAACTTTCCACTCAAATCTATCACCGTCACGTACTGGATGAAGACCAAACTTCGGATGCAGCGTCCATTGCCCCAATGTGAGGTCACCTTCGCCAGCGCAGCCTACTGCATACCTATTAGGGGTCGGAGAACGGCAGACGATAGAAAGGTCAGTGACAGACGGGTCAGTGACAGACGGGCCAGTGACAGACGGGTCAATGACAGACGGGTCAGTGACAGACGGGTCAATGACATACGGGTCAGTGACAGACGGGTCAGTGACGGGTCAGTGACGGGTCAGTGACGGGTCAGTGACGGGTCAGTGACGGGTCAGTGACGGGTCAGTGACGGGTCAGTGACGGGTCAGTGACGGGTCAGTGACGGGTCAGTGACGGGTCAGTGACGGGTCAGTGACGGGTCAGTGACGGGTCAGTGACGGGTCAGTGACGGGTCAGTGACGGGTCAGTGACGGGTCAGTGACGGGTCAGTGACGGGTCAGTGACGGGTCAGTGACGGGTCAGTGACGGGTCAGTGACGGGTCAGTGACGGGTCAGTGACGGGTCAGTGACGGGTCAGTGACGGGTCAGTGACGGGTCAGTGACGGGTCAGTGACGGGTCAGTGACGGGTCAGTGACGGGTCAGTGACGGGTCAGTGACGGGTCAGTGACGGGTCAGTGACGGGTCAGTGACGGGTCAGAGACGGGTCAGTGACGGGTCAGTGACGGGTCAGTGACGGGTCAGTGACGGGTCAGTGACGGGTCAGTGACGGGTCAGTGACGGGTCAGTGACGGGTCAGTGACGGGTCAGTGACGGGTCAGTGACGGGTCAGTGACGGGTCAGTGACGGGTCAGTGACGGGTCAGTGACGGGTCAGTGACGGGTCAGTGACGGGTCAGTGACGGGTCAGTGATGGGTCAGTGACGGGTCAGTGACGGGTCAGTGACGGGTCAGTGACGGGTCAGTGACGGGTCAGTGACGGGTCAGTGACGGGTCAGTGACGGGTCAGTGACGGGTCAGGCCATTTATTTCCGTCGGTCACTGAGTCCTTTATTGTTTATTCGTTTGGGCACGTTCCAAGGAGCCTCCGTTTCCCACACGGCTTGTTACAGTGTGAGCTGTCATCAGCCATGGCCGAGAGCACATACCACATTATGAGCACGTTGACCGACAGGCTTATCGCTAGCACCTAGGACTTGGAGCAATGGAGCCTTCGGGCGAGTGTAATAGCGACTGAGTAGCTAAGTGAGACATTAAGCCCAGGCTACACTATGCGTGATAATACGCAAAGTACGCACAGTTTTTGCAAGTTTGCGCCTTTTGCGTAGTCTAAAAATGTTCAGCTGATAGAAAATGCATTGACTGAGCTACACTGGAACAGTACGCAAAGTCCGCATGAAATGTCACGCAAACTTGCAAAAGACGCAGCACGAAAGTACGCAATTCTGCAAAAGACGCAATAACGCAAGTACGCAAGTACGCAAAAAAGTTCAGAGTTTTGAACTTTTTCCGGTTTTTGCAAGATTGCGTAGTCTGAGACAGTTGGTGGCGCATCGCCGGCAATCTGTATTGTCAATAACTCTTGATAGAATATAGATAGAGACGTGCGAATGGCACCAATGTGCTTGTCTCGTCCAGATGCATCGCCCCAAATGCAGCATGACATACCTGCGTCACCAAATGACATTGACCTGAGGTCAAATTTTGAAGTTGACCTAACCAGGACACCATTAATATTTGGCCAAATGTCAAACCTGTTTTTGATAGCCAATTGATGTGGCTTGCCAATTATATGTGTGTATATTATGTAGCATGATTTGTCTATTCGCTACAAGGATCCAAACATAAAAGATTTGGCGTTCCCCCAGTTTTCCCCAGTGGCGTTCCCCCAGTTTCCCCTATATCCCAGGCTCTGTTTCACTGTTACCACTACTGTTACTGTTATTCGGCATCACTGTTACCACATTATCACAAACAGCGTCAAAAACAATTAATGTTAAATTATTCTAAGCTTTGTGTTACGATACGTGCTGCTAAACGCGATGAACCACTGCTTTTAAAGACCAGGAGCAACAGCACATATATCTACTTGTATTCCTGTCCCTAGATGGCACTAGTAGTAAACGCCTGAAGTTATGCTGTACCGCATAGCTTGAAGCCGATAACTGTGGTTTGCGCTATGGGGGAGGGGGCAACAAGGGCTAAAAAAAAATATTATCGTTTTGTCGTCCTCACCGGCAACCAAGGACATGGAATTTCGGCGACCGCATTCGGTGTCCTGCTGCAGGTCAGGTGACGGGGTCCGAAATAATTAAATGTCTACCCTAGCCCAATCTACCTATCCTAACCCAGCTGTATCTTCATATGCTAGGTATATGTTTTTTTTTTCTCTCGATCTCTGCTTATCACATGCCTTCGTTCTAAAACACGCCTTCATGTCAGCAGCTGCACGGGTCTACATTCTAAATCCCTCACGTAGCAACAAACTATACTGTAGGTATGGTATACTATACACTATATACTATATACTGTATCGGCGAAACCACCTCGGCTGTCGTCCGGACGCTCCGGACGATCACTCCCGGCGACTCTTTTACAAGGGACCAATGACATACCGCGCATACCTTTGATTATCGCGGTTGTCCTAATGCCTGCTGAATCTGGTATATTTAGTATGCTTTTCTGGTATTGTTACTGGTCTCAGCAAACCCGTTCCTTCCGGTCTTACCCTTTCATTGTTCTGACCAGTCCCCGGTCTCACGTGTCACCAACAACCATCCAAGCGGCATTCCTTCTTGCCCCCTCCCTGTCCGCGGCGCGGCGGCCGGCGGACACAGCGGGTGGTCCGTCCAGCGTCACTCCCGCCCGGTCGGCCCGACATTCCTATATCAACTATTGTTAACACATTGACCCCTTCAGTCATTCAGTGCGCTGCATGCGAGTGGCTCTGAGGAAGTACAGTGCGCTGTGCGACGCGCTGAATCCCGTGTTGTCCGAACTTGTGCAGTGACGAACCACGCTGAAGTTGTGACGATGGTTGTGAGAAGTCACAAGGCCATATGAACAACGCAAAATCAGGTACCGACATAACTCGCTTTTGATTGGGCTCTGAGCCGAACGCCATTGACGGGGGTTGGCAATATTTATCCAATGCCCATCCTGGTTAGTGTTTATTTTCCGAACCAATGATGGCAGGGAGACGCTCAATGCGGCAATCGAAAGCTCTATTTGTATTTTTGCACGTTAAATTTTCCGATCAATGTATCGACATCCCGTTTTCTGCTTTCGGGTAGGTACTGCTCAATATTGAAGTCGGAAGAAAGTCCGGAGGTATTGATAGTGCACTAGGGTGTATAATGGCACCAATTGCGCACATTTTGCACTATTAATTTGAATATCGCAGGACAACCACCAACCCCGGTCTTAATTTCGACGACAACCACGAAACCATTTTGTTTAGCCCTAGGGGCAACGAGTAATTCTACTCGTCAAAAGGGGACAACCATACCATTGCAGTTAATTACGAGCGAGCGCTAAGCGCTAGCTCGTCCTTCCGTGGTATATGGGAACAATCTGAATATGAATGGCCCGGCCCAGTCCGACCCGGCCCGGCCCGTGGCGACGCTTTTGAGAAGCTAATATCTCTGCAACTGCACGTCCGATTGACAAGCGGGTTTCTTTGCTGAGTAGCCCCATCCAACCTAACACATCACCAAACTGTGTAAACTATCGCTGGAGCAGGGGGTCTTTCCCAGGTCGTGGAAACGTGCCAATATCGTGCCTATTCATAAGCAAGGTCCAAAAACGTATGCTAGCAATTACCAATCTGTGTCACTGTTACCTCTTTTTGGCAAGGTTCTAGAACGGATTGTTTTTGACGAGCTTTTTCGTCACGTGAGACCGGCTATCTCTGATAAGCAGCATGGCTTTTTGCCCGGTCGTTCGTGTGCTACCAACCTGTGCACAATGCTGCACGCAGTCTGGACCAACATCTCTGCCGGATCCCAGACAGATGTAATTTATACTGATTACAGTTCGGCCTTCCAAAGTGTAAGTCACAGTTTGCTCCTTCCCAAATTAAAGATCTCCTACAGTATTTCGGACAAAGCTTTTGACTTGATTGGTTCTTATCTGTCTGGGAGAGAGCAGAGGGTGGTGGTTGGCGGCAAGTGCTCAGAGTGGGTGCCGGTGAGATCAGGGACCCCGGAAGGGGGACTGCTCTCGCCATTGCTCTTCGCGTGTTTTGTAAGCGACCTACCGGGAATACTTGAGGCAGAAACACTCATGTTCGCAGACGACGTGAAAATGTACAGGCGTATAGATTATATTGTAGACGTGCGGTATGTGCAAGCCCAGCTGGACAAACTGTGTTGTTGGTCTGAGAAGTGGGGCTTAAAGCTGAATCCAGCCAAATGCAAAGTGCTCACGCTGACTCTCAGGCGCACTCCGGTTATCGGAGCCTATATGATTGGTGGTGTAGCGCTGGAACGCGTCCAAGTGATGCGCGACCTGGGTATTATGCTGGATCAGAAACTTACCTTTGGCCAACATGTCGACTATACAGTTCGTAAGGCAAACCGAGCTCTAGGATTTCTAATGCGTACTCTTCAAACAGGCAAGAACGGCCGTCCTTTGAAAGCAGCAAACCAAAGTGCCCTCTTGTCAGCATATTTTGGAAACGTTCGCTCCGTCCTTGATTATGGTAGTGTAGTGTGGAGTGGAGCAGCGCAGTCACATGTCCAAAGGATAGAGCGTGTGCAGGAAAAGTTTCTGGTTTGGCTGTGTGCTCTCTGCCGTGTGACAGGAGTGTCTTTTTCGTATCGAGATTTGGCTGTACATTTTAAAGTTAGCACCATGAGAACTCGGTTCGAACACCACGACATAATGTTGATCAGAAACCTTCGTCGCCACAGGATATGTTCATCATTCCTTATCGACAAGTTCCCTCTAGCAGTTCCTGCCCGTCAGCTGAGAAATAAACGTTTGTTCGCAAGTTCGTTTGCGCGGGTAAACACTGTTAAAACGTGCGTCTTTAATCGCGCTCCCAGCGCCTGTAATGCCTTTCTGGACGCGAATCGCGATGTGGATGTATGGGAGAGCAGTGCACCAGAGTTCAAGAAACGTGTGGCTGTATATGTTATGGGGAGATAATTTTGTTGTATGTCTGTAAATGTTCGTGAATGTGATGGTTTTAACTTTCGACTTCAACTGTCAGTGGGCGCAGAACCCGTTGGTGATGATAAAAATAAACAAATAAACAAACAAACCTGTTTGAGACCGGTGCCGACTCATGTGGGTGACTACCACTGCGCGTGGCGCGTGCCGCGTGAGGGGTGTTTACAAGTGTTTTCTCGCAAAAACTCCGCAACGGCTGGGCCAATTGTGTTAAAATTTGATGTGTGGTTAGGGACCTCTCAGCCGCCACTTTCCCACAAGTCAAGGGTGGGGTGCCTCTGCACGTGCGCACATGCACACCCCTATTCTATATCTCAGGAACGGCTGAGACGATTGTGTTCAAATTTGGTGTGTGGTTAGAGACCTCTCCGCCGCCGCCTTCCCACAAGTCATGGGTGGGGTGCCTCCGCACGTGCGCACGTGCACACCCCTATTCTATATCTCAGGAACAGCTGAGCCGATTGTGTACAAATTTGGTGTGTGGTTAGAGACCTCTCAACCGTCAATTTCCCACAAGTCGGGGTGCGGTGCCTCTGCACGTGCGCACGTGCACACCCCTATTCCCAATCTCAGGAACGACTGAGTCGATTGTGCTCGACTTTTGTGTGTGGTTAGGGACATCTCAGCCGCCGCCTTCCCACAAGTCAGGGATGAGGTGCTTCTGCACGTGCGCACGTGCGCACCTTTTTGTATCTCAGAAACTACTTGCCCGATCGAGTTGAAATTCCCCATACATTTCCTTCGCTCTCGCTCGTTCATCGCCAACTACGGCGCCTTACTGGTAATCACTGCTGGTGATGTGGACGTGCTAAAAATAATGTCGTGTTCGATCTGACCAGGTATATCTCAGAAAACCGTATTCCGGCATGACAACCACGCCGTGAACGCCATTACAAAATGTACTGCCACTTTGAGAGCGGGCTGCAGCGGCTGCAGAGAACTGCGGAGTAACTGTCGGTAGAGCGGGATGCAGCGGCTGCAGAGAGCTGAAGAGTAACTGTCTGTAGAGCGGGATGCAGCGGCTGCAGAGAGCTGCGGAGTAACTGTCTGTAGAGCAGGATGCAGCGGCTGCAGAGAGCTGCGGAGTAACTGTCGGTAGAGCGGGATGCAGCGGCTGCAGAGAGCTGCGGAGTAACTGTATGTAGAGCGGACTGCAGCGGCTGCATAGAGCTGCGGAGTAACTGTCGGTAGAGCGGACTGCAGCGGCTGCAGAGAGCTGCGGAGTAACTGTCTGTAGAGCGGGATGCAGCGGCTGCAGAGAGCTGCGGAGTAACTGTTGGTAGAGCGGGATGCAGCGGTTGCAGCGGCTGCAGAGAGCTGCGGAGTAACTGTCTGTAGAGCGGACTGCAGCGGCTGCAGAGAGTTGCGGAGTAACTGTCTGTAGAGCGGGCTGCAGCGGCTGCAGAGAGCTGCGGAGTAACTGTCGGTAGAGCGGGATGCAGCGGCTGCAGCGGCTGCAGAGAGCTGCGGAGTAACTGTCTGTAGAGCGGGCTGCAGCGGCTGCATAGATCTGTGGAGTAACTGTCTGTAGAGCGGACTGCAGCGGCTGCAGAGAGCTGCGGATTAACTGTCTGTAGAGCAGGCTGCAGCGGCTGCAGAGAGCTGCGGAATAGCTGTCGGTAGAGCGGGCTGCAGCGGCTGCAGAGAGCTGAGGAGTAACTGTCTGTAGAGCGGGCTGCAGCGGCTGCAGAGAGCTGCGGAGTAACTGTCGGTAGAGCGGGATGCAGCGGCTGCAGAGAGCTGCGGAGTAACTGTCGGTAGAGCGGGATGCATCGGCTGCAGAGAGCTGAAGAGTAACTGTCTGTAGAGCGGGCTGCCGCGGCTGCAGAGAGCTGCGGAGTAACTGTCTGTAGAGCGGGCTGCCGCGGCTGCAGAGAGCTGCGGAGTAACTGCCGGTAGAGCGGACTGCAGCGGCTGCAGAGAGCTGCGGAGTAACTGTCTGTAGAGCAGGCTGCAGAGGATGCAGAGAGCTGCGGAGTAACTGCCGGTAGAGCGGACTGCAGCGGCTGCAGAGAGCTGCGGGGTAACTGCCGGTAGAGCGGACTGCAGCGGCTGCAGATAGCTGCGGAGTAACTGTCGGTAGAGCGGGCTGCAGCGGCTGCAGAGAGCTGCGGAGTAACTGTCTGTAGAGCAGGCTGCAGCGGCTGCAGAGAGCTGAAGAGTAAGTGTCTGTAGAGTGGGCTGCAGAGAGCTGCAGAGAGCTGCGGAGTAACTGTCGGTAGAGCGGGATGCAGCGGCTGCAGAGAGCTGCGGAGTAACTGTCGGTAGAGCGGGATGCAGCGGCTGCAGAGAGCTGCGGAGTAACTGTCGGTAGAGCGGGATGCAGCGGCTGCAGATAGCTGAAGAGTAACTGTCTGTAGAGCGGGCTGCAGCGGCTGCAGAGAGCTGCGGAGCAACTGTCTGCAGAGCGGGCTGCAGCGGCTGCAGAGAGCTGCGGAGTAACTGTCTGTAGAGCGGGCTGCAGCGGCTGCAGAGAGCTGCGGAGTAACTGTCTGTAGAGCGGGATGCAGCGGCTGCAGAGAGCTGCGGAGTAACTGCCGGTAGAGCGGACTGCAGCGGCTGCAGCGAGCTGCGGAGTAACTGTCGGTAGAGCGGGATGCAGCGGCTGCAGCGGCTGCAGAGAGCTGCGGAGTAACTGCCGGTAGAGCGGACTGCAGCGGCTGCAGAGAGCTGCGGAGTAACTGCCGGTAGAGCGGACTGCAGCGGCTGCAGAGAGCTGCGGAGTAACTGTCGGTAGAGCGGACTGCAGCGGCTGCAGAGAGCTGCGGAGTAACTGTCTGTAGAGCGGACTGCAGCGGCTGCATAGAGCTGCGGAGTAACTGTCTGTAGAGCGGGCTGCAGCGGCTGCAGAGAGCTGAAGAGTAACTGTCTGTAGAGCGAGATGCAGCGGCTGCAGAGAGCGGAAGAGTAACTGTCTGTAGAGCGGGATGCAGCGGCTGCAGAGAGCTGAAGAGTAACTGTCTGTAGAGCAGGCTGCAGCGGCTGCAGAGAGCTGCGGAGTAACTGTCGCCAGCTCAATGCACGTCTTCACCGTCATCTGCCTCGACTGATAGTTCCACTTCAGCGGCCTCGGAGCGTCCGTCGGTCTATTCAGGGGTGAATTTTGACTGACGGCGCGCGGCTCACTGAAGAGACAGGCGGCGGCTCGACGGAGACTGGAGAGCGGCGGCCAGCGCACCGGTCACCGAGTCAGGCACATCATCACCGGGGATCACCAGCGGTGACGTCCGTGTAGTTATCTCCGCTGAGAGCCAGAAGCTCGTCACATAAATAGGGCCGGCAACAGCTCGCGTCTGTTTGCTGCTCGTTATGTCTGTCGAAGTTGAAGACCCCATTTCCTCTGTTTCTTTATGGCTCATTCATTTATTTAACATGCCTCCTCATCACTTACATTTCATTTCCGGGAAGGCTTTATTGGGGATGCTTCACATAGGCATCATGTAGGATGGGATCATGTCTGAGCCGATGTGGGGCGTAAGTCTGCCTTTCATGTGATGAGACCTATTGTCAGCTCTCAGTGTATCTGTTGACATTGCTATGCTGCCGTGGTGTTATTACCTGCTGTGCCTGTTGAACGGGACAGTGCACCCATTGGCTGCCAGCTCGGCTGAGTAGTGAGCGAAACACCAGCCCTCAACTCAGCCGGAATGAATGACGGCGAGTTATTGTACGACACGTACTGCACTAGAGTCGGCAGTGAATAGCTGTGAAATGTGTACTGCCCTCGTAAAAGGGGCAAGGTCAATTATTCCTGTCGTGCACAATTTGGCAGAGCAGTTTCAGCTGATTCACAAGACAGCTGGCTTTTTAAAGTCTTCGCTCTGCCGTACACTAGAGGCAAAACTGAATGTCGCTGCCATATACTGAAATATTATTTGTATTTGTTTGATTTCTTATCAGCTTAGGGACCATTTGAACTAATTTATATTTCTCGTTATGAAATGTTTCATACAACAAAGGCCTAAGGTAGACATACTAGTCATCACATGTTTCTCTGAGCATTGCTTATTACCGTGACTGCATATAGGGTATTTATGTAAATTAAGTGTCCAACAAACATGCTTTGCTTACAGCACATGAATCTGTGCCGAAGACACGTTCTTCGGTAAAGGCTGGTGGGTTCAAAGCGGAATAATTCAGAGCCGATTTCAGGCAGCTGTGGTTTCGTCAGAAGTTGTGGGTGATCGGTTGGCTCCTGGGATTTACTTGTGCCATTTTATACAGGAAGGTGAACGCTCCCTTGTTAGCTGGAAATGGAACAGTGAACAGGATCAAATTTATGTTGATTGAATTTGGATCAGCTTGGTTTCCATCGAGCGATATTGATGGGAATTTTCCCCAGCAGGTTGTGCTTTTGTATCGATAATTTCAAATATGATTTTGAATGTATGAACTATGTACCCCCAACCAGGCTGACGAAGAACACAGTAGTGTTCGAAAGCTTTCACTTTAACCCTCGCCCTACGGTAGCTTTTTTCACCTTCGCCCTACGGGGGGGGGGGGGGGGGCTGGCCCTGACAGGCCCCCCTGTTAACTTCCAAACCAAGCAACTTAGAACAATGCAGTAAGAACCAGCATGTTCCCCGTCATAAGAGGAATCTAACAGTGTGCGATTTTTGGGTTTCAGATCAACGGGTGACCTTCCAGATCAAGTGAATGACCTCGGATCGACTACGTCCAGAACAGCAATTTTGCTCTGTCAGAAAACCTCAAAAGTAGAAATTGATCAATGTAAATAAAAAGGCATGTCCCTAGACCAGTTGTGTCTCAGAAATACAGAAAAGGTAATTATTTGTTAGTATCTTATAAAAAAAAGTCCAAAAAAGTTATTAAAAAAATGACGTCTTAAGTTCTTACACTTAGGGAGCCATCACTCAGTCAAAAATAAATATATTGCTTTGAAATTTGGTTTGGGTATTGTCCATACTCAGTTCTCTCACAATATTCCGGTTTTACTAACTTCTTTGACAATTTTGATTTTGTGGCGATTAAAAAAAAATCATTTGTTTTTATTTTAGGGATCAAAAACCCAAAATTCCGAAAATCCGAGATGACCATTTTAAAGAGAATGCCATTTTGTATCTTTGGTGAATTGTGTTTGCAATTTGCTTCAAATTTCTATTTTCTACGATTTTTCAAATATTTATCGTTTTTCCACCAACGTGACGTCATCAAAACATGATTATCCCCAAAACTACTCAACCAATTTCCATTAATTTTTTACAGCATACGTATAATTAGTGTAAACACAGCTACAGAACATTTCAGAAACATGCGCCGCATGTGTAAAAAGTTATTTAAGAAAAACCTCAAGGGGGGAGGGCTGTCAGCCCCCCACCGTAGGGCGAAGGTTAAACATTGTTAACTGGTGTTGAATCTGTGAAGTTTCAAGATGTCCCAGTTCAATAATTCCATCTTTATGTTAATCAGGTTTAAACAAATTATGAACTGGTAATTGGTGCAAATGCACTTAGCATATAACAGGGGACGTCTCGCAAGCCATTACCAACAGAGAACACGCCCGATCACCGTCACACGGGCATCATCGCCGCGCTGCCCCGACCCTGGCAACAAACTGCTGCACCACATGTCGCTGACACTGCTCACAGCAAGAGACCGTCTCGGAACTCTCCACTCAATCGTCATTTTTGTATATATATCGCGGTGTATGGTAATTATGAGCTGGTAATTATGAGCTGGTAACAGCTCGGTGTCTGTTTCAGACTGTCATCTCGTCCGTCCCGTGGGATATGTTTTCTGGTGACATATATGACGCCACAGTCGTCGACTTCGTCAGCAGTTTAACGAGCCACAGATGTGCGGCGTCACACTCTTCACCAGAATGCTCAACTTAAACAAAGTCGTCATGCATCCCGAACACAGCCCGGAGTGGCCGACATAATTAGGCCACCGTTCGCAATACCATTGGCCCAGTTGATATCGACGTTCGATACTAAATAGCAGCAAACGACGAGCCGAAACTCCGGACAGTGCGTGCCAGCCAGCGTCCCTGTATAGTTGGTGCGTTAACGCTGTTAAGAGCATCGGCGCCAATTTCGTCTGGAGCCCATCGGCTTCTCCGCACTTTGTCCAACGCCGCCGGCAACTTACCAAGATGGCTCGGCCAATGTATGGAGGTGGACAAAGTGGGCCGGCGAACTTGGCTAAGCAGATTAGTTCTGAAGTTGGCAGCGGCGTCGGCCCTAAGCCGACTGGGGACAAATTAATATCGTGTCCGTGGCAGAGCCGCCGAGGCCAGTCGGCAAACGAGACCGAACGTCATCTGCCGGGACGAGCGAGTCACGCCATCCGCCGGGACGAGCGAGTCGCGCCATCTGCCGGGACGAGCGAGTCACGCCATCCGCCGGGACGAGCGAGTCGCGCCATCTGCCGGGACGAGCGAGTCACGCCATCCGCCGGGACGAGCGAGTCACACCATCCGCCGGGACGAGCGAGTCACGCCATCTGCCGGGACGAGCGAGTCACGCCATCCGCCGGGACGAGCGAGTCACGCCATCCGCCGGGACGAGCGAGTCGCGCCATCTGCCGGGACGAGCGAGTCACGCCATCCGCCGGGACGAGCGAGTCACGCCATCCGCCGGGACGAGCGAGTCGCGCCATCCGCCGGGACGAGCGAGTCGCGCCATCTGCCGGGACGAGCGAGTCACGCCATCCGCCGGGACGAGCGAGTCACGCCATCCGCCGGGACGAGCGAGGCACGCCATCTGCAGGGACGAGCGAGTCACGCCATCCGCCGGGACAAGCGAGTCACGCCATCCGCCGGGACGAGCGAGTCACGCCATCCGCCGGGACGAGCGAGTCGCGCCATCTGCCGGGACGAGCGAGTCATGCCATCCGCCTGGACGAGCGAGTCACGCCATCCGCCGGGACGAGCGAGTCGCGCCATCTGCCGGGACGAGCGAGTCACGCCATCCGCCGGGACGAGCGAGGCACGCCATCTGCAGGGACGAGCGAGTCACGCCATCCGCCGGGACAAGCGAGTCACGCCATCCGCCGGGACGAGCGAGTCACGCCATCCGCCGTGACCAGCGAGTCACGTCATCTGCCGGGACGAGCGAGTCACGCCATCCCCGGGCCGACCTGGAGCAGATATCAGACTGGAGCCGATGTCTGGGTCAGACTGGAGCCGATATCTAGGTCAGACTGGAGCCGATGTCTGGGTCAGACTGGAGCCGATGTCTGGGTCAGACTGGAGCCGATATCTAGGTCAGACTGGAGCCGATGTCTGGGTCAGACTGGAGCCGATATCTAGGTCAGACTGGAGCCGATGTCTGGGTCAGACTGGAGCCGATATCTAGGTCAGACTGGAGCCGATGTCTGGGTCAGACTGGAGCCGATATCTAGGTCAGACTGGAGCCGATGTCTGGGTCAGACTGGAGCCGATATCTAGGTCAGACTGGAGCCGATGTCTGGGTCAGACTGGAGCCGATGTCTAGGTCAGACTGGAGCCGATGTCTGGGTCAGACTGGAGCCGATATCTAGGTCAGACTGGAGCCGATGTCTGGGTCAGACTGGAGCCGATGTCTGGGTCAGACTGGAGCCGATGTCTCCGGGACAGAATACATTGCTGCAGTCCACCAGACACACAGTGACCGGTTACTGCAGTCCAGTGACCGGTTACTCCACCAGACAAACAGTGACCGGTTACTGCAGTCCACCAGACACACAGTGACCGGTTACTGCAGTCCACCAGACACACACTGACCGGTTACTGCAGTCCACTAGACACACACTGACCGGTTACTGCAGTCCACCAGACACACAGTGACCGGTTACTGCAGTCCTGCAGACACACAGTGACCGGTTACTGCAGTCCACCAGACACACAGTGACCGGTTACTGCAGTCCAGTGACCGGTTACTCCACCAGACAAACAGTGACCGGGTACTGCAGTCCTGCAGACACACAGTGACCGGTTACTGCAGTCCACCAGACACACAGTGACCGGTTACTGCAGTCCACCAGACACACAGTGACCGGTTACTGCAGTCCACCAGACGCACAGTGACCGGTTACTGCAGTCCACCAGACACACAGTGACCGGTTACTGCAGTCCACCAGACACACAGTGACCGGTTACTGCAGTCCACCAGACACACACTGACCGGTTTCTGCAGTCCACCAGACACACAGTGACCGGTTACTGCAGTCCACCAGACGCACAGTGACCGGTTACTGCAGTCCACCAGACGCACAGTGACCGGTTACTGCAGTCCACCAGACACACAGTGACCGGTTACTGCAGTCCACCAGACACACACTGACCGGTTACTGCAGTCCACCAGACACACACTGACCGGTTACTGCAGTCCACCAGACACACAGTGACCGGTTACTGCAGTCCTGCAGACACACAGTGACCGGTTACTGCAGTCCTGCAGACACACAGTGACCGGTTACTGCAGTCAACCAGACACACAGTGACCGGTTACTGCAGTCCACCAGACACACATTGACCGGGTACTGCAGTCCACCAGACACACAGTGACCGGTTACTGCAGTCCAGTGACCGGTTACTCCAACAGACAAACAGTGACCGGTTACTGCAGTCCAGTGACCGGTTACTCCACCAGACACACAGTGACCGGTTACTGCAGTCCAGTGACCGGTTACTCCACCAGACAAACAGTGACCGGTTACTGCAGTCCACCAGACACACAGTGACCGGTTACTGCAGTCCAGTGACCGGTTACTCCACCAGACAAACAGTGACCGGTTACTGCAGTCCACCAGACACACAGTGACCGGTTACTGCAGTCCAGTGACCGGTTACTCCACCAGACAAACAGTGACCGGTTACTGCAGTCCACCAGACACACAGTGACCGGTTACTGCAGTCCAGTGACCGGTTACTCCACCAGACAAACAGTGACCGGTTACTGCAGTCCACCAGACACACAGTGACCGGTTACTGCAGTCCAGTGACCGGTTACTCCACCAGACAAACAGTGACCGGTTACTGCAGTCCACCAGACACACAGTGACCGGTTACTGCAGTCCAGTGACCGGTTACTCCACCAGACAAACAGTGACCGGTTACTGCAGTCCAGTGACCGGTTACTCCACCAGACAAACAGTGACCGGTTACTGCAGTCCACCAGACACACAGTGACCGGTTACTGCAGTCCAGTGACCGGTTACTCCACCAGACACACAGTGACCGGTTACTGCAGTCCAGTGACCGGTTACTCCACCAGACAAACAGTGACCGGTTACTGCAGTCCACCAGACACACAGTGACCGGTTACTCCACCAGACACACAGTGACCGGTTACTGCAGTCCAGTGACCGGTTACTCCACCAGACAAACAGTGACCGGTTACTGCAGTCCACCAGACACACAGTGACCGGTTACTGCAGTCCAGTGACCGGTTACTCCACCAGACACACAGTGACCGGTTACTGCAGTCCAGTGACCGGTTACTCCACCAGACAAACAGTGACCGGGTACTGCAGTCCACCAGACACACAGTGACCGGTTACTGCAGTCCACCAGACACACAGTGACCGGTTACTGCAGTCCAGTGACCGGTTACTCCACCAGACAAACAGTGACCGGTTACTGCAGTCCACCAGACACACAGTGACCGGTTACTGCAGTCCACCAGACAAACAGTGACCGGTTACTGCAGTCCAGTGACCGGTTACTCCACCAGACAAACAGTGACCGGGTACTGCAGTCCACCAGACACACATTGACCGGTTACTGCAGTCCAGTGACCGGTTACTCCACCAGACAAACAGTGACCTGTTACTGCAGTCCACCAGACACACAGTGACCGGTTACTGCAGTCCACCAGACAAACAGTGACCGGTTACTGCAGTCCAGTGACCGGTTACTCCACCAGACACACAGTGACCGGTTACTGCAGTCCACCAGACACACAGTGACCGGTTACTGCAGTCCACCAGACAAACAGTGACCGGTTACTGCAGTCCAGTGACCGGTTACTCCACCAGACAAACAGTGACCGGTTACTGCAGTCCAGTGACCGGTTACTCCACCAGACAAACAGTGACCGGTTACTGCAGTCCAGTGACCGGTTACTCCACCAGACAAACAGTGACCGGTTACTGCAGTCCAGTGACCGGTTACTCCACCAGACACACATTGACCGGTTACTGCAGTCCACCAGACGCACAGTGACCGGGTAGTGCAGTCCACCAGACACACATTGACCGGTTACTGCAGTCCAGTGATCGGTTACTCCACCAGACACACAGTGACCGGTTACTCCACCAGACACACAGTGACCGGGTACTGCAGTCCAGTGACCGGTTACTCCACCAGACAAACAGTGACCGGGTACTGCAGTCCACCAGACACACAGTGACCGGTTACTGCAGTCCAGTGACCGGTTACTCCACCAGACAAACAGTGACCGGGTACTGCAGTCCAGTGACCGGTTACTCCACCAGACACACAGTGACCGGTTACTGCAGTCCAGTGACCGGTTACTCCACCAGACAAACAGTGACCGGTTACTCCACCAGACAAACAGTGACCGGTTACTCCACCAGACAAACAGTGACCGGTTACTCCACCAGACACACAGTGACCGGTTACTCCACCAGACAAACAGTGACCGGTTACTCC
The DNA here is from genome assembly GCA_036785665.1 of Chirona hameri. Classification (NCBI taxonomy): domain Eukaryota; kingdom Metazoa; phylum Arthropoda; class Thecostraca; order Balanomorpha; family Balanidae; genus Chirona; species Chirona hameri. Next base: position 5,888 of record JAXIVJ010014411.1, on the reverse strand, counting down.
ACCAGACAAACAGTGACCGGTTACTCCACCAGACAAACAGTGACCGGTTACTCCACCAGACACACAGTGACCGGTTACTCCACCAGACACACAGTGACCGGTCACTGCAGTCCAGTGACCGGTTACTCCACCAGACACACAGTGACCGGTTACTCCACCAGACAAACAGTGACCGGGCACTGCAGTCCAGTGACCGGTTACTCCACCAGACAAACAGTGACCGGTCACTGCAGTCCAGTGACCGGTTACTCCACCAGACACACAGTGACCGGTTACTCCACCAGACAAACAGTGACCGGTTACTGCAGTCCAGTGACCGGTTACTCCACCAGACACACAGTGACCGGGTACTGCAGTCCACCAGACACACAGTGACCGGTTACTGCAGTCCACCAGACGCACAGTGACCGGTTACTGCAGTCCTGCAGACACACAGTGACCGGTTACTGCAGTCCAGTGACCGGTTACTCCACCAGACAAACAGTGACCGGTTACTGCAGTCCAGTGACCGGTTACTCCACCAGACACACAGTGACCGGGTACTGCAGTCCACCAGACAAACAGTGACCGGTTACTGCAGTCCAGTGACCGGTTACTCCACCAGACACACAGTGACCGGTTACTGCAGTCCACCAGACACACAGTGACCGGTTACTGCAGTCCACCAGACAAACAGTGACCGGTTACTGCAGTCCACCAGACACACAGTGACCGGTTTCTGCAGTCCACCAGATATACAGTGACCGGTTACACCAGTCCACCAGACACACAGTGACCGGTTACTGCAGTCCACCAGACACACAGTGACCGGTTTCTGCAGTCCACCAGACAAACAGTGACCGGTTACTGCAGTCCACCAGACACACAGTGACCGGTTACTGCAGTCCACCAGACGCACAGTGACCGGTTACTGCAGTCCACCAGACACACACTGACCGGTTACTGCAGTCCTGCAGACACACAGTGACCGGTTACTGCAGTCCACCAGACACACAGTGACCGGTTACTGCAGTCCACCAGACACACAGTGACCGGTTACTGCAGTCCACCAGACACACAGTGACCGGGTACTGCAGTCCTGCAGACACACAGTGACCGGTTACTGCAGTCCACCAGACACACAGTGACCGGTTACTGCAGTCCACCAGACACACACTGACCGGTTACTGCAGTCCAGTGACCGGGTACTCCACCAGACACACAGTGACCGGTTACTGCAGTCCTGCAGACACACAGTGACCGGTTACTGCAGTCCACTAGACACACAGTGACCGGTTACTGCAGTCCAGTGACCGGTTACTCCACCAGACACACAGTGACCGGGTACTGCAGTCCAGTGACCGGTTACTCCACCAGACAAACAGTGACCGGTTACTGCAGTCCAGTGACCGGTTACTGCAGTCCATCAGACACACAGTGACCGGTTACTGCAGTCCACCAGACACACAGTGACCGGTTACTGCAGTCCACCAGACAAACAGTGACCGGTTACTGCAGTCCACCAGACACACAGTGACCGGTTACTGCAGTCCAGTGACCGGTTACTCCACCAGACACACAGTGACCGGGTACTGCAGTCCAGTGACCGGTTACTCCACCAGACAAACAGTGACCGGTTACTGCAGTCCAGTGACCGGTTACTGCAGTCCATCAGACACACAGTGACCGGTTACTGCAGTCCACCAGACACACAGTGACCGGGCAGTGCCGGTGACTCAGCAACCGCGCGGATTTCCAACATGGCATAAATTATGGAGGCGTTGTGCGCTCACTTGGTAGCTGAAGGATAAATAACTCCTGTTATGGCTAAACTTTGGAACAACAATGCACTGCGCCACAGTATATTGTGGTGCGACACTTTAGAGACGTTGCTGCTTGCGTAGGTAGGCGTAACTGGTAGCCTTTCAGAGGGCGGCGGCGAAGACCTCTCAGAAACGAGCCATCTTTCGAGGCCGTCTGCTAGCAGGTTGTGTGTGGTCAGGACAGGAAGACGCCATCGGACGTTAGTAACAGCAATGAACCGTAAACGGAGAGTACATTATTCATCCGGTCAGTGACCCGGCCTTTGGACGGGGGATGGCCCGGATCGAAGCTGACATAGCCAGTTATAGATGCAGTCTCCGATGGGAACCATCACATGGGCACCATCTCAGATCATGGGCTCCGATGGGAACCATGACATGGGCACCATCTCAGATCACGGGCTCCGATGGGCACCATCACATGGGGACCATCTCAGATCATGGGCTCCGATGGGCACCATCACAGATCATGGGCTCCGATGGGCACCATCTCAGATCATGGGCTCCGATGGGCACCATCATAGATCATGGGCTCCGATGGGCACCATCACATGGGCACCATCTCATATCATGGGCTCCGATGGGAACCACCACATGGGCACCATCTCAGATCATGGACTCCGATGGGCACCATCACATGGGCACCATCTCAGATCATGGGCTCCGATGGGCACCATCACATGGGCACCATCTCAGATCATGGGCTCCGATGGGAACCACCACATGGGCACCATCTCAGATCATGGGCTCCGATGGGCACCATCACATGGGCACCATCTCAGATCATGGGCTCCGATGGGCACCATCACATGGGCACCATCTCAGATCATGGGCTCCGATGGCACCATCACATGGGGACCATCTCAGATCATGGGCTTCGATGGGCACATCACATGGGCACCATCTCAGATCATGGGCTCCGATGGGCACCATCACATAGGCACCATCTCAGATCATGGGCTCCGATGGGCACCATCACATAGGCACCATCTCAGATCATGGGCTCCGATGGGCACCATCTCAGATCATGGGCTCCGATGGGCACATCACATGGGCACCATCTCAGATCATGGCTCCGATGGGCACATCACATGGGCACCATCTCAGATCATGGGTTCCGATGGGCACCATCACATAGGCACCATTACAGGTCATGGGCTCCGATGGGCATCATCTCAGATCATGGGCTCCGATGGGCACCATCTCAGATCATGGGCTCCGATGGGCACCATCATAGATCATGGGCTCCGATCGGAACCATCACATGGGCACCATCTCAGATCATGGGCTCCGATGGGCACCATCACAGATCATGGGCTCCGATGGGCACCATCTCAGATCATGGGATCCGTTGGGCACCATCATATGGGCACCATCTCAGATCATGGGCTCCGATGGGCACCATCACATGTGGACCATCTCAGATCATGGGTTCCGATGGGCACCATCACATGGGCACCATCTCAGATCATGGGCTCCGATGGGCACCATCACATGGGGACCATCTCAGATCATGGGCTCCGATGGACACCATCACATGGGCACCATCATAGATCATGGGCTCCGATGGGCACCATCACATGGCACCATCTCAGATCATGATCATCTCAGATCATCTCAGAGATATTGCAGTCATTCTCATTGAGCGTACCTTGTCGTACAACCAGGCAGCAAAGTAGTGCATTGTTGAATGTGCCATTCGCGAGGGTGAACACTGTAAAGAATGGACTTTTCGTGAGACTGCCTAGGCAAATTAATCGATTCTTAGAGAGCTTCCCTACAGCGGACATGTTCAGCGACAGTTTTACTCATTTCGCAGTAAGGTGAAGCTGTTTGCTGCAGCATTATAGCATATAGTTAGATAGTTGGATATACATCAACTGATGTGATCATTGCTAGTCCCAGGCAGTTTTTGTCATTTTTAGCGTATTTTGTATCATCAATCGTTTAGCGTTTATTTTTAGGATTCAGGCAGCGTTTCGTATTTTTCGGATATTCACATGATTTTATCATATGTATGTATGTTAAGCAGGTGAATGTCAATGTATAATATCGTGTTTTTGTTTTAAACTTTGACTTCGTCCATCAATGGGTCATCCGTCGGCGATCTTGAGAAATAAATAAATAAAATAAATAAATCATGGGCTCCGATGGGCACCATCACATGGGCACCATCTCAGATCATGGGCTCCGATGGGAACCATCTCAGATCATGGGCTCCGATGGGCACCATCACAGATCATGGGCTCCGATGGGCACCATCTCAGGTCATGGGCTCCGATGGGCACCATCACATGGGCACCATCTCAGATCATGGGCTCCGATGGACACCATCACATGGGCACCATCATAGATCATGGGCTCCGATGGGCACCATCACATGGGCACCATCTCAGATCATGGGCTCCGATGGACACCATCTCATGGGCACCATCTCAGATCATGGGCTCCGATTGGCACCATCTCAGATCATGGGCTCCGATGGGCACCATCACAGATCATGGGCTCCGATGGGCACCATCTCAGGTCATGGGCTCCGATGGGCACCATCACATGGGCACCATCTCAGATCATGGGCTCCGATGGGCACCATCACATGGGCACCATCTCAGATCATGGGCTCCGATGGGCACATCACATAGGCACCATCTCAGATCATGGGCTCCGATGGGCACCATCTCAGACCATGGGCTCCGATGGGCACCATCTCAGGTCATGGGCTCCGATGGGCACCATCACATGGGCACCATCTCATATCATGGGCTCCGATGGACACCATCACATGGGCACCATCATAGATCATGGGCTCCGATGGGCACATCACATGGGCACCATCTCAGATCATGGGCTCCGATGGACACCATCACATGGGCACCATCTCAGATCATGGGCTCCGATGGGCACCATCTCAGATCATGGGCTCCGATGGGCACCATCACAGATCATGGGCTCCGATGGGCACCATCTCAGGTCATGGGCCCCGATGGGCACATCACATAGGCACCATCTCAGATCATGGGCTCCGATGGGCACCATCTCAGACCATGGGCTCCGATGGGCACTATCTCAGATCATGGGCTCCGATGGGCACCATCACATGGGCACCATCTCAGATCATGGGCTCCGATGGGCACCATCACATGGGCACCATCTCAGATCATGAGCTCTGTTGGGCACCATCACATGGGCACCATCTCAGATCATGGGCTCCGATGGGCACCATCACATGGGCACCATCTCAGATCATGGGCTCCGATGGGCACCATCACATGGGCACCATCTCAGAGCATGGGCTCCGATGGGCACCATCACATGGCACCATCTCAGATCATGGGCTCCGATGGGCACCATCACAGATCATGGGCTCCGATGGGCACCATCTCAGATCATGGGCTCCGATGGGCACCATCTCAGGTCATGGGCTCCGATGGGCACATCACATGTGCACCATCTCATATCATGGGCTCCGATGGGCACCATCACATGGCACCATCTCAGATCATGGGCTCCGATGGGCCCATCACAGATCATGGGCTCCGATGGGCACCATCTCAGATCATGGGCTCCGATGGGCACCATCACAGACCCAATCACGGACCGAACATAGCTAACCGTTCGTTATGACGCGCATCATTCAGAAATCACTCTGACATAGGTTGCCGGGTGAATCACGGATTCCTAGTCATTCTCGCTATTCCATACTCTCGTTCCCTTGCCAATTATTGTGTTCCACCTTTGGGCTTGTGGCACGTTAGCTCGGCTTATAGATCGGCCATTTGAGGCGGATCTCTGTATACGCCAGTCTGCTGGAAGTTCGCTGGTGGCGGGCCCGGCTCGTAAGTTTACTGCAAGGAGCACCGGCCGATAGACTGTCACGTGCGAGGAAAACGTGACCCAGAAGAATCGTTCAGACACCCGTCTTGACTGACCAGAGAAGACAAAATGGTACCACCATACTATATATTGCGCTCCAGAAATCGCACAGTTATTGTACTACTCATAACAATATCACTTATAATGATTCACTCTGCAAATCGTTTCGAAGTTTATTGCAAGCAATGTTTGATATAAGTCCTGGTCAAGTAC